>MDKH01138648.1:0-11666 GCA_005239495.1 Nicotiana undulata | reverse complement strand
AGGTCCGCTCGACCGGGGTCCTCCGGTTGAGTGCCGGTCGTGTCCCTCGGTTTTGGTGCGTGACAGAGAACCACCCATTGCTACTTGGACCGAGATGAAAAGAGTCATGAAGTAGAGGTTTGTGCCTTCTCACTTTCAAAGAGACCTACAGCTGCGTCTTCAGACCTTGAAGCAAGGAACCATGACTGTTTATGAATACTTTAAAGCTATGGATATGGCTATGATCCAAGCTAATTGTATGGAAGAAGAAGAGGCCACTATGGCTAGATTTCTTATTGGTTTAAATAGAGAAATAACTGATGTAGTAGAGATACAACAATATGTAACTATAGATGAGTTAGTAGATTTGGCTGTAAAAATAGAAAAGCAAAATAAAAGAAGGCAGCAAGCTAGCTCATGGTGAAGTCTGCCAAACACCCAAGAAGCCATGGCCAAAACAAGAAATGATTTCTAGACCTCAAGAAGACAAGGTGAAAGGTAAAGTTGATGAGAAAGAGGGAGGTAAAACTTATACTAGATCTCTAAACCTTCTAGTTCCATTCAATGTCACAAGTGTCATGGAAGAGGTCATATGATGCATGAATGTCCAAATAGAAAAATTATTCTTTTGAGAGAAGATGGAGGATATGAGAGTGAAAAAAGTGAGGAAGAAGAGAATGAAGTAAGTAAAGATGATGTAGAACTTCCTAATGATGGTTTGGTTGGGGTAGTTAGGAGGACTATAGATGGAGAATATGAGGGAGAAAAAAGTGAGGAAGAGGAAGAGGAAGAGGAAGAGGAAGGTGTGAGTGAAGATAATGTAGAGTTTCCTTTTAATGATGGTTTGGTTGGGGTAGTTAGGAGGATTATGACTATTAATTTAGGAATCAATAGTGAAGAACAAAGGGAGAATATATTTCATACTAGGTGTGGAATAAAGGGGAAAACTTGTTCTATGATTATTGATAGTGGTAGTTGTGCTAATGTGGTGAGTTCCCACTTGGTGAACATGTTAGAGCTTGCATGCATGAAACACCCTAAGCCCTATAGACTCCAATGGTTGAATGATAGTGGTGAACTGAAAGTCAACAAATAATGCATGATTTCCTTCAATGTTGGTAGGTATGTGGATGATGTTCTTTGTCATGTGGTCCCTATGCAAGCTTGTCACATCTTGTTAGGTAGTCCGTGGCAATATGATATGAATATTTTTCATGATGGAAGAAAGAATAGATAATCTCTTGAGCTTAATGGCAAGAAGTATACTCTTCCACATTTAAGTCCTTCTCAAGTATTTGAGGATCAAAAGAGATTGAGGGAAGTAATGAGAAAACAAAAGGGAGGGAAAAAAATGATCTTGAGGGAAAAGAAAAGAAAAGAAAGAAGGCCAAGAGCTAGAAAAAAGGAGAGATAGCCAAGAGAGAGATAGAGAGGGAAACAGCTTGAGCAAAGTGGTAAAAGAGGGTCTGAGTATAAAAAGGAAAATTTTGGTGAGCGGAAAGAGGCAAAGAAAAAGGAAAAGGAGAGTTTGTACATAAAAGCCAAAACGTGTTTGATCACAAGAAAAAAGGGGCTGCCCATTATACTACTTACTTACAAAGAAGTTTTGATTAATTCTGAGCTACTAACTTCTTCTTTGCCAAGTAGTGTTTCTTCTCTTTTGCAGGATTTTGATGATATCTTCCCTGAGGATATCCCTAAAGGTCTGCCACCTTTGCGTGGCATTGAGCACCAAATTGACTTTATGCCTGGAGCACAGATTCCAAATAGGCTTGCTTATAGAAGTAATCCAGAAGAGACAAAAGAGCTTCAAAGGCAAGTTGAGGAGTTGCTTGAGAAATGTTTTGTGAAAGAGAGCATGAGCCCTTGTTCTGTTCCCGTCCTATTGGTACCCGAAAAGGATGGAACATGGATGATGTGCGTGGATTATAGAGCAATCAACAAGATAACGGTAAAGTATTGCCATCCTATCCCTCGTCTTGATGACATGTTGGATCAATTGCATGGATCCAAAATCTTTTCTAAAATTGATCTAAAAACTGGTTACCATCAGATTCGAATGAATACTGGAGATGAATGGAAAACTGCTTTTAAGACCAAATATGGGCTTTATGAGTGGTTAGTTATGCCTTTTGGCTTGACTAATGCACCCAGCACTTTCATGAGATTGATGAATCATGTTTTTAAGGATTTTCATGGGAAATTTGTGGTGGTTTATTTTGATGATATCTTGATTTATTCTAAAAATCTAGATGAGCATGTGGAACACTTAAAAAAGTTTTTGAACTTCTTAGAAAGCAACACTTGTTTGCTAATCTTAAGAAGTGTACTTTTTGTGTGGATAATGTGGTGTTCTTGGGTTTTGTATTTAGTTATAAGGGAGTTGAAGTTGATGAAGAGAAAATCAAGAAAATCAAAGAATGGCCTAAACCTAACAGTGTAACCGAAGTTAGGAGTTTTCATGGGCTTGCTAGTTTTTATAGGATATTCGTTAGAGATTTTAGCACCATTGTTGTTCCTTTAACTGAAGTTATTAAGAAGGAGAAGGTTTTTTCATGGAAAAGAGAACAAGATGATGCTTTTAACTTGTTGAAAGAAAAATTATGTTCTGCTCCTCTTTTGCAACTACCTAATTTTTCTAAGTCTTTTGAGGTTGAATGTGATGCCTCTGGAAAAGGAATAAGTGTTGTTTTGATGCAAGACTCGAAGCCCATTGCATACTTTAGTTAAAATATGAGTGGAGTTACATTGAACTACTCAACTTATGACAAAGAGCTATATGCTTTGGTAAGGGCTTTAGCTACATGGCAACATTATTTGTGGCAAAGAGAATTTGTCGTGAAGACTGATCATGAATCCTTGAGATATTTGAAGAGCCAAGGTAAGCTTAATCGTCGCCATGCAAAATGGGTTGAAAAACATTCTCATATGTGATTGCTTACAAGCAAGAAAAAGAGAATGTGGTTGCTGATGCACTTTCAAGAAGGTATGTCTTGGTTTCTTCTCTTACTTCTAAATTGATGGGTTTTGATCAAATCAAGGGACTTTATTCTAATGATTCTGATTTTGGCAAGGCTTTTGCAGAATGTAAGTTGGGTCCTTATGAGAGGTTCAATCTTCAAGATGGGTTCCTTTTTAAGAAAAATAAATTGTGTATTCCTAATAACTCTTTGCGTGAATTGTTTGTTAGGGAAGCACACTATGGTGGACTCATGGGACACTTTGGAGTGCCCAAAACTTTGGATATACTTGCTGGACTTTTTTTTGACCGGCATGCGAAAGGATGTCGAAAAAGTGTGCTTTCAATGTCTTGACTGTAAACAAGCAAATCAAAAGTGTTACCACATGGTCTTTATGAATTTACGTGTCCCTACTTCTCCTTGGATTGATATTTCTACGGATTTTGTGTTAGGACTTCCTAGAACTAAGTATGGTAAGGATAGTATATTTGTGGTGGTAGATAGATTTTCAAAAATGGCTCGTTTTATTCCATGCTTGAAGACTAATGATGCATTACATGTGGCTGATTTATTTGTGACAGAGGTGGTTAAATTACATGGCATACCTAAAACTATCATTAGTGATAGGGATGCAAAGTTTTTAAGTCACTTTTGGAGAGTTCTTTGGGCAAAGTTGGAAACTAAATTGCTATTTTCTACATCTTGTCACCCACAAACTGATGGACAAACTGAAGTAGTTAATAGGACCTTATGGAATATATTGAGAGCTGTTTTAAAAGGAAAATTAACTTCTTGGGAAGAACATTTTCCCAAGGTAGAGTTTGCCTATAACAGAACTATCCACTCTTCTACTGGTAAGTCTCATTTTGAAGTTGTTTATGGATTTAATCCTCTTACTCCCCTTGATTTGTTGCCTTTGACTACTAATGAAATTGTTAATCTTGATGGTAGGAATAAGGCTGAAATGATAAAGAAGATTCATGAACATACCAGGCTTGCAATTGAACGGAAAAATGAACAAACTGCCTTGCGAAGAAATAAGGGGCGAAAATTTGTTATTTTTAAGCCTGGAGATTTTAGTTTGGGTGCATTTTAGGAAGGAAAGATTTCCTGCCAAATGAAGATCCAAATTAGATCCAAGAGGAGATGGACCATTTGAAGTCTTTGAAAGGATTGGAGACAATTCTTATAAACTTGACCTTCCTAGTGAATATCAAGTTAGTGCTACCTTCAATGTTTCTGATCTTTTCTTGTTTGATGCAGGCTCGAATTCGAGGACGAATTCTCTTCAAGAAGAGGGGAATGATAGCATCCATGGCAGCTCAACATCATTAAAGGAGAATGATGAAGCTCTGGAAGCTCCAAGAAGGCCCATGACAAGGTCTCAAACAAAAACATTTCAAGACAAGATTAATGGGCTTCAATTGATAATTAAAAAGTGTCCTATGATAGAAGAAGAGCTCCAACACAAGGAGGATATTTGGGCCAAGTCTTACAACTATTTGGAGGCCCAAATTAAAGTCCAAGAGGAGATGGAATGAGGCCCAAATATGCCCTAAAAAGGAGGAATTTTCAGCAGCCCAAATAAGCCCAAGAATAGTTTCTAGAATATATACTTAATTGTTGTTTTAATCTATGTTGAATTGCATTGGTCTATGTGTATGTTGACCAAATTGGTCTTAGTGTGGGTAGTCTTCTATGCTTCTAGGGAATATAATTCTCATTTATTGAAGTCTTGACTAGCTCCTTCTTTACTACTATATAAAAGGGTGCTTGTCTTTCATTGTAAGGAAGAATATTGAAGATTAATATTATTATTGTGAGTTCTTTTGAACCTTTGTGAAGTTTACTTTGAGATTTATCTTGCAACCCTAACTAGTTCATAGCTTAAGGTAGTAAGATAATTTTCTTTCTTGTGATATCTTTGGTTTCTTCTGATATTCTTCGAAGGCGACTAGTTTCTTTTACTAGTTGTTGTCGTAAGTTATTCAAAGTAGAAGTCAAGATCCGAATCTAGTTATTGACTAGCTTATCTCTAGCGAATGCAATTGGTTTCATAACCAACTTGTTATCATTAGGATCTTGTCAAAATAATCTCGGGGTTCTGGGATCTTTCCTTGAATTTCCACATATCTAGTTTATTTTTCTTAGTTTCTCAATTCCATTGCATTTCTTTACTGCTTCCGCATTTCTTAAACTTATTATCTTTAAGTTCTTGGATCTCCCAACCTTTGTGTTATCAAATTCAAGAGTAGCCACACACAAGAGTGCAAGAAAAATCTCACAATTTTTATTGATATTGTTTATAATAATCTAAGTCTAAAAATAATAATATACCCTTTATATAGAGAGGGGGTCAGGAAATTGTACCTAAAAATAAGGAAATAAAGTCCTAAATTACTTTGGACAACAAATCCAACTACCTAACGAAAAGAAAAATACTAGGAAGCAAAAACCAAGTTATTCTTGGAAAGTAATTCCAAAAATCTTAGTAAAAGGAAAACATAACCTTAACTAACTAGGAAAGCAATAAATACAATCCCATAATATATGAAAATAAGTCCCGAACCAATCTTGGATAGAATCTTGAAAATCTTGAAGGAAATTTGCAAGCAACTTGGCACCAACTTGCACTCAACATATAGCACGACTATTGTACCCTTCTTGGGCATCAAGTAAGTCCTTTTTATGCTATAAAACGTGTCTTTATGTAGGACTTCATGAGCTGCAAGTTTGGACACATTTTAGGTGCCAAATAAGTCCAATAGTGGCCTGATTTAGACCTTCTTAAGAGGATGTTTTTTGGGATCTAATCCATCTCTTATTGGACATGAATTTGAGCCATAAAATAATTATAACACCTAGATAAATCAAATCCTTTATCCTTAAGCTCTTCTTCCCAACTAACAACTTCTTTGATCGCTCCTGAAGTCCAATGACCTTGTTTTGCAACTTTTTAGCTTGAGATCTTATTAAAGGCCCTATTTGATATTTCAAAGCTTATCCTTGCCCTTGAATAGATTTGAGCTTCCTAGGATGATATAATCCCCATTTTCTTGAAGAAAATTCGTCCTCAAATTTCAACCTTGCAAGAAAAAGAAAACATGCACTAGTAAATGACATCCACTAATCTAAAAAAATAGTAAGAATAAAACAATATAGTGACCATGTGTCCATTTAACTCAATTAAGTCTAATAGGTGTAACTGTGTAAATACTCCTTTATAAAGCATATGGACATCATCATCCCAATAAAATTTATGCCTACTTAGATTTTTTCCATAAAAACCTCTCTTAAGGTAGTCCAAAAATGTGCAAGACAATGAAATTACAAAAGATTGATCATGCATCCATTTAAAACTAATATCTCTACCACATGTATCAAATAAGATACTTTTATTATAGTATCAATTATAAATCCTATGGATTCTTCTACATGTACGTTATTCAAAGAATAACATAAATTCTCAGAAAAGTAAGAAGAACCCATAAATTCCAAAATAAAAATTTCAATATATTCAAGCTCATGATTATAACTTTCTCCTATAATATTCGCAACATCAATGGATTATTCATAATTGCTCAAACTTTCATAGAACGAGTCATAGATAGGTTCATGAAAGAGTATTTGATCACTAATATCACAATAATCATTCATATTACTCTTTACTAGAAGCAAGAACCTTTACGGGCTCACAATCAACATGACTAGAGGAATGACTTCCCATCGAACAACAAAACTCACATTCTAGCAAATTATCACATGAAAACGAGCTTGCCGCTCAATATGATTGTTAAGATAATCGGAGAAACTATTGGATTATATTATTGTTGTTGCTATTGTCGGTTATAGTTATTGTTGTTGGGGCTGTTAATGACCCTTAGTGTCACGGACCGCAATCCCACCTTCGGGCCATGACTGCGTCTAACGTTGAACCCGCTAGACAAGCCAACGTTTGAACTAAATAAAACTCATAACAACTAAAATGAACAGGATGACAAGGGCAGCTATGATTAACAATATGAAAGTTAACGAATCACAAAAAGATAATATGGCAAGCTTCGAAGTAAAACCCATAAATATAACCCAGAACTAGTGTCACATACTCACGAACTGTCTAAGAGATTACTACATACAATGGTCTGAAAATATATACATATGACTGTCTTTAAAACTATAAATAAGACAGAGCTGAAAGTGAAGGGTAGAAGGTGACGCCAAGGCCCACGAACGTCTGCGGGTCTACCTCGATGTGTCCTGAATGAACTGATGAAATGCTCCGACTGTCACTGACCACCGGGTCCGGCTGCGTAGTCTGCACAACATAAAGAAGTGCAGGTGGAGCATTAGTACAACCGACCCCATGTACTGAGTAAGTGCCGACCCTAACCTCGGCGAAGTAGTGACGAGGCTAGGACCGACAACAACATATGTACCTGCACAATTCTATACAATAACAGGAAAGATATCGGCGGGAATAGGCAAGTAAAAACAAATACGGGGAGAACATGCTGGGGGAAAAAGGGGCATCAATTACTAGCATAGTGGAACAGGGTAACATCTGAAATATAACAGAAAAAGCAGGAATTAACATCTCATAACAGATAATGAATAACACAAGGCACGACATGTCCCCTCGTGCATCACCTCACAAATCACTCGGCACGGAATGTACCCTCGTACATCAAACAACATCACATCGGCACAGCATGTCCCCTCGTACGATAACAACAACAATCAACACGGCATGTCCCCTCGTGTGATAAATAATAATCAATAAGCACGACACGTCCCCTCGTGCGATAAATGATAAACGGTCAACACGACATGTCCCCTCGTGTGACAAATAATAAACAATCAGCACAGCATGTCCCCTCGTGCGTTAAATGATAAACGGTCAACGCGGCATGTCCCCTCGTGTGACAAATAATAAACAATCAGCACGGCATGTCCCCTCGTGCGATAAATAATAAATGATCAGCAATACAATGTGAAAATCAACAATGAGAAGTCTAAGTGTACGGAAATACTCAATAAAATTCTACCGCCCCGACAAGGGACTCAGCTATAACCAACCTCGCACCAGAAATACAATATCAATAGTAAAAGCCTCAACTGAAACAAATAACACAATAACTCCCCATGTCATGGAACAACATCAAGGTATCACTCCTAAATCATCAATTACTCATAGTACATAGGATATTAGGAACACAGTAGGAATCATCACGTTGACCTACGGGCCTGCTTGACCACAACATATAGGAACTCGTCACCTCACCTATACGTTGGACATGAATCACACATAGCAAATAAGACTCTATACCTATTCCCGCAAGCTAATGTTAGGCCAAACACTTACCTCGGCTCCAAAAATGCAAGTCAAGCCTCAATCACAGCATTCCCTCTCGAATCCAACTTCGAATCGGTAATATCTAGACATAATGGATTTATTAACATCAATAATTACTCAACAAACCAATTCCCAAGCCTAATTATACATTTCCTACTATTCTTCCAAAAATACTAAAATTCGACCCCGGGCCCACACGTTCGGATTTCAAAAATTCTTGAAGGAATCAATTACCCGGAGTCTAAGGATCGAAGTTATGTGCTTTATACAAGAATTCATGGTCTCGAATGGATAACTCACCAATTATCCAAAGCCGTAGAATTTCTGTCAAAATTTTATGATTTTGATATTTTTAAGAGTTAAACTAGTTGAATTCTATGTAAAATTGGAAATTTGGAGAGAAATTACTAACCTTAGATGATAAGATTCTTGGACAGCCTTTCCCCTAGCTCAAAATCTCTCTAATGGAGGTTGAAGATGGATAAAAGTGAAGAAAACCCGAAATTTTGGACATTTAAAAGGGGTGCCAACAGGGGTTTCCGCACCTGCGACCCTAGGACCGCAGGTGCGGTCTCGCACCTGCGAGAAATTGATCGCCCCTGCGAAAAATGGACTGGGACCCTGGGCTCGCACCTACGGAGTTGGGACACCAGCGGTCCCGCTCCTGCGGAGTTTTGACCGCACCTGCGGAAGAGGTCGCACCTGCGAAGGCCTGGACCGCAGGTGCGGTCCCGCACCTGCGGCTGGGCAACCCCACCTGCGGTCACACCGACTGTTGTGCACCAACAGTGATTTTTGCTGGTTTTTTGCCTCGTGCGGGGTCCGAGAGGCACCTGGGCCCACCCGGGCCCCCGTCCAAATATACAAACAAGTCCCAAATCATTAAACGGACTTGCTCGAGCCCACGGAACATTCAACACAACGCTAAAACTCAAAATCACCCTCCAAAACCCCTGAATTCAAAACTTAAGAACTTTGAATTCTATAACGATGCGCCGAACCGACCTATACAGCTCGGGTGGACTTCAAATTTTGCAGACAAGTCATAAATAACATAATGGAACTATTCCCGGTCTCGGAATTGCATTCGGACCTCGGTAGCATAAAATCACATTCCTAACCAAATTTCAAGTTTTATGAAAATGCTCAAAACTTTACTAACTCTAAATTACCATTTTGATCCGAAACCCGTCAAATCAAGTCCGTTTCTTACCAAATTTCACAGATAACTTAAATAACACATATTGAACCTGTTCCGGGCTCCGGAGCCATAATACAGGCCCGACAGCGCAGGTTTCACATCAAGGTTCATTTTCATAAGCCTTTATTATTTTCAGAAAATAATTTTCTTTAAAAATTCATTTCTCGGACTTGGGACCTCGGAATTCGATTCCGAGCATATGTCCAAGTCCCATATTTTCCTACGGACCTTCCGGGATCGCCAGATCACGGGTCCGGGTTCGTTCACCAAAAATGTTGACCAAAGTCAACTTTAATCAATTAATTATTATAAATTTAACTCTTTATCAAGTTTCCACATAAAGGCTTTCCGGCTACGCGCTCGGGCTGCGCACGCACATTGAGGTGAGATTAACGAAGGCTTTCGGGGTCTCGAAACACCGTCATAATCAAATTTACATAAGATGACCTTTTGGGTCATCACAATCTCCACCTCTAAAACAAACGTTCGTCCTCGAACGGACATAGAAAGGTACCTGGATCGGGGAAAAGGTGGGGATATCGGTTTCGCATATCGGACTCGGACTCCCAGGTCACTGCTTCAACAGGCTGACCTCTCCATTGAACACGAACCGAAGGATAACTCTTCGATCTCAACTGACGGACCTGCCAAGCTAATATGGCTACCGACTCTTCCTCACACGATAAATCCTTGCCTAACTGGACACCGCTGAAATCAAGTACATGAGATTGATTCGCAATATACCTCCGGAGCATAGACACATGAAACACCGGGTGCACGACTGATAAACTCGGCGGCAAGACAAGTCTGTAGGCCATCCCTCCTACCTTATCCAAAATCTCAAATGGACCAATGTACCTAGGGCTCAACTTGCCCTTCTTCCCGAACCTCATCACGCCCTTCATAGGCGACACTCGAAGAAAATACTCGGTCTCCTACCATAAAGGCCAAATCTTGGACTCTACGATCCGCGTAACTCTTCTGCCTGGACTGAGTTGTACGAAGTCTATCCTGAATAATCTTCACCTTGTCCAAGGCATCTTGGACTAACTCGGAACCTAAAAACCTAGCCTCCCCTGGCTCAAACCATCCGACTGGAGACCGACACCGTCTACCATACAACGCCTCGTACGAGCCATATGAATGCTCGACTGATAGCTGTTGTTGTAGGCAAACTGAGCTAAAGGCAAGAACTGGTCCCATGAACCACCAAAATCAATAACACAAGCCCACAACATATCCTCCAAGATCTGAATAGTACGCTCGGATTATCCGTCCGTCTGAGGATGAAATGTTGTGCTTAACTCAATCTGCGTGCCCAACTCTCGCTGAAATACTCTCTAAAAATGGGAGGTAAACTGAGTACCTCGGTCTGATATAATGGATACGGGCACACCATGCAATCTGACAATCTCCCTCATATAGATCTGAGCTAACTTCTCCGCTGAAGATGAAACCGCCACCGGAATGAAATGTGCTGATTTGGTCAACCTATCCACAACAACCCAAACCGCATCAAACATCCTCTGGGTTCGTGGGAGCCCAACTACAAAGTCCATGGTGATACGCTCCCACTTCCACTCAGGAATCTTAATCTGCTGTATCAAACCACCGGGTCTCTGGGGCTCGTACTTAACCTGCTGACAGTTCAAGAACCGATCTACATAAGCTACAATATCCTTCTTCATCCTCCGCCACCAATAATGCTTCCGCAAATCCTGGTACATCTTTGCGGCGCCCGGATGAATGGAATACCGAGAACTATGGGCCTCCTGCAGTATCAACTCACGAACGCCATCCACATCGGGTACACAAATACGACCCTGCATCCTCAAAACTCCCTCGGCATCAACTGTGGTGTTTGGCACGTCCGTGCTGAACCGTATCTCTAAGAGCGCATAAACAACGATCATCATACTGCCTGGCACGAATACAATCGTACAATGAAGAATGAGCGATGGTATGGGCCAACACACTGCCAGTCTCAGAAACCTCCAAGCTCACAAATCGGTTGGCCAAAGCCTGAACATCCAACGCAAGAGGTCGCTCCCCGGCTGATAAATAAGCTAGACTGCCCATACTGGCTGACTTCCGGCTCAAAGCATCGACTACCACATTGGCCTTCCCCGGATGATAAAGAATGGTAATATCATAATCCTTCAGTAACTCTAAC
>ML282115.1:0-22778 GCA_005239495.1 Nicotiana undulata | reverse complement strand
GGGGGGGGGGGGGGGGGGGGGGGGGGGGGGGGGGGGGGGGGGGGGGGGGAGGATGTCGTCGGTCTGAGATAACAAGGACGGCATTCAAACAGAAAAGGACTACTTCTATCAACATGAATTCCCTTTATGAAGACAGTCTGTCATGACTCATGAAAATGAAGTCATCAAATCTTTGACAAAACTAGCTTGAATTAATCATATGTTACCATAGAGGTGTTTATCGGTCGAATAATTACGTTGAAAGGTTGGGCTTATCGATTATTGGATTACAAAATGTAGTAATCCACTAGCCATCCAATAAGACAATGGGCAGATTGATATCTTAAGGATTATTGGGCCGTTATCGCGCGTTTTATCTGCTAAACCAAATCAAAAAAAATTAGTATAATATTGAAATAGATTCTTTTTTTATGGGCGGTTTTATTGACTCACTTCCTGTACGCATCCTAACAGACCTGATGACCTGTATCGAATTGAAAATTCGCGTAGGAAAGTTATAAATTGGGATGGACATCAAGTCTTAGGAATTTGCTACTTCAAGATCCATAGGAAAGTGTAATATAAAAATTCTTAACGGGTTAACAGTTTATTCGATGAGAAAATTGAGTAATCCGCCCCCAAACCGTTAAGTCGTTAATTATAAAATCTCAATCCGTTCACCGTCCATTACCCCGATAATCTGATTCCAATAAGCCAATAAATCATCGATTTGGTTTGATTAACGGTTTCGATTCAATTTTGTACGGCCCTACATTACAGAGATAGATAAATACGGAGGAAATGACTGTATAACAAAACACACATTTGTAATAAGTCATAAAACTGATGAATGGAGAAAATTCATCTCCTCCATTAATTTACATATTCGTAAAATGATAACCAATTTTTTCATCTTTTTTTGAGTCATGGTCTGTTAAAAATAGTTTCTTTACCTTCACAAGGTAAGGGTAAAGTCTACGTACACATTGTCTTTCTCAAACCCTACTCATAAAATTTTGCTAGGTTTTTTATTGTTGTTAGAAATGAACCACACAATCAATGTATTTATAGGATCTATACGTTTTATTTTTTCGTTGTAATGCTCATAATAAACTTGGCTAAATATTGAGAATTTGACTTGCTAAACTAATTTTCTCAATAACAAGGTTAACAAAGCGAATATTGCACAAACAAAAAGTAGGAAATATTATAGAGAAGTTCAAGATTTTTTTACAAAAAACATTAGAAGAATATGTGTATTTAACAAGAAATAAGAGAATATGTTTGCATAAATATTTTGGTATAATAATTGTATCCCTATCTTGAATTTATATTTGGTTGGTGTATGTAACTTCAAACTTATTAACAACCAATTTATTTTTGTATTTTCGTCCAAAACCCATATTTTGAATTTTCTTCATAGAACCTTAATTATTTCATTCTTTTTCACCTACCTCTTTGTATTCGAATAGTACCATCAAATAAATCTAGTTCAAATGATAAAAATTTGATGCGTTGGCTAAGTGTGCAAAGTTATTTATTAATCCCATTAAATTTACTGGCAAATTGATGCTGGATTTTCTGGTTTATAAATTATTCAATGGTCAATCTTAAAATAGTATATCTAGTAGATCTATGGTTTCAACTTAAAAGGCCATAAGAAAAAGTAATAAAGAAAAACATTTGTGAACGATGGTAGATATTCACCACCTATGTATTGCTCAACAAATTTTATACATACAAATTGAAAATTATGAAATATATATATATATATATATATATATATATATATATATATATATATATATATATATATATATATATATATATATATATATATATATATATATATATATATATATATATATTTATATATATATATATTTATGACCATGTCTGCCAATAGTAGAGTAGCTATTAGTAGTACAATACTGCAGGGAAAAACCATCATATTTGACTTTGTACCAAAATTGAGCAACCTCAATTTTTTTTCAGGTTAGTGGGGGTGTGAGAGATTAAGGCCACATGTGTTTTTTCTGAGATAAGTCTGAATATTAATAAGATGCGTATTAAGATTAAGTCATCTGAATATTAAGATGTGTATAAAGATCTGAATTCTAAATGATTAAGACTGTTAGATTTTCAATATCTGAATATAAAAAATTTATTTTTATTTGAAAATTAATAAACATAAAATTTAAATAAAATACTAATTAATCTAATATTCTATCAATAAAATATATACTCTTTTAAAATATAGTAGTTGCTGGTGGTGATGGCTAACAGTGGTGCTTGTGAATGCCGACAAGAGGCGGTGATTGGTGGTAGGTTTGATTGATGATGGCGGTTCAAGGTAGTAGCTAGTGGTGATTAGTAGTGGTGGCGATTATGATTGAGGATGGTGGTGGTGAGTGGTGATAGTTAAAAATGGAGGGTGGTGGTGGTAGTTGTGATTGAGGAAGGTGGTGCTGGGTGGTGGTAGTTTATAATGATAAGTAGTGTTGGTTATGATTGTCGATGGTGATGGGGTGGTTAGTTGTGGTAGTTGAGGCGAACGACTATTTGTGGTTGAGAATGAAGGCGGTGGGAGTGGTGCGGATGGCGGGTGGTGGTAGTCGATTATGGTGGCGGCTATGATTGAGGATAATGGTGGTGATGGTGGTTGAGTATGGTGGTGGTAGTAGTGGCATGGTGGTAGTTGATAATGGTAGGAAGTGACGACAATTAATAATGAATATAGATGATAGCATCTTAATGAAATCAAGTCTCTGTTATGGATCTTAATCATAGAGACCTATTCAGACCCATTAAGTGATTGTGAAGTAAAAAAATAAACATACTTAATGATTAAGATATGAATAATTAAGATTCAAACTTTAAAAACAAACGCACTCAATGATTAAGATTCAGACTTCCATTAAGTACAAACAAACGAGGCCTAAGAGATGTTAGGCCAGAATTTTCCCTTATCTTTAAGGGTAAGTTTAACTTTGTCCTCCAAATATAACCTTGAGTACCAATTGTCCTCTAAGTTTACAAAAGTTGAGCGCATTTAGTCCAAGTAACAAAAACACAACATCCGCTAGAAAACGAACATCAACATGTGATCTGCACGTGATGCTTTTAACCTCCAAATCAGTTCATCGCCCGCTTCTTTCAAGAATTGTTCTTCTGAAAATTATAACTTCCACAGTTTCGTTGGATTCAAACAAGACCCAGATTAGCAGCAAGACCCAAATAGCGTAATAGCTTCAGCAAAATAATTCTTTAAAGTTCAAACTCAAAACAACATGATTGTGCTCGCACCCATCAATACCCTTAATTGGGAAGGTAAACTAGGAGTATATATAATGGTGGTCAACACATCAATTTTTTTTTTATATATGCGATTGCTACATTTAAATGTTAGTATATAAATTTCCTTTAATTTGATTTTCTCTCATCTACTTACATTTTGAAAATTCACTTGAAGAATAAAACATTGATTGTTAGAAAAATACACTACTAGAAATTCGGCAAAAACTGGTCAAAAAAATCAACCCATTTAACCCCTTCGAAAGGTGTCGTGACGGCACCTACTCTCTACGACTAGGTAAGCCTATTATTGCGGAAACAAAAAGAAACATAAAGATAAAAGCCAAACAGTATAATTTAATAAGCAGGGATAGTGCCCCTCGGCATATACAATAACATCACTCCCAAAACCCGGAATGTCGCCAGTCACAAGCTTTTAAAAGTCTATATTGCTCTATACAAAATGTCTGAAGCAAACAGGGGAAAACTTTCTACACGGGGGAGTAGAAGGGGACTCCGAGGTTTGCGGACACGAGCAGAAGTACCTTGAAGTCTCCTCAAGCAGCAACAACGCACTAAACCCGGGGCTGATAGCTGGTACCTGGACCTGCACACGAAAAATGTGTGCAGGAAAGGGCATGAGTACACCACAATGGTACCCAGTAAGTGCCAAGCCTAACCTCGGCCGAGTAGTGATGAGGTCAGGTCAGGGACCTACCGGTGTAAATAAAATAAACTAAAGCAGTAAGAGATATAAATATATTCTACATTAAAATAATTAAGGAAGTCCACAGTAATAAAAGTCGAGAAGCTCTCGGCTCAGAACAAAAGAAATACATCACGAAAATTTCTCGGGATACCTTCCCTTAGTCCCGAATTAATTATGCAGTACAGGGGGATCTCTCGGAATACGTCCGTAGTCCCAAAGTAAATATGCAGTGCTGGGGGATCTCCTGTAATACGTCCGTAGTCCCAAAGTAAATATGCAATTCTACAATGACATGACAATTACAACATCGAAATGTACATTTAAGACTAAATGCAACCAAGGAAAACAGGAATCTCCCAAAACATGTTGCACAAAATTTCAAATAGACAGTCAAAACACGTTGGCATGCTTTCCTAATCTAAATAAGGTAATTAAACATAGTTGTGTAGTTCAACTAAGGGAGAAATAGTTTATGATTTAGAGGGAAACGGTATTTTTACAACAATAGCACGTGTACGTACTCGTCATCTCACGTATACGACGCTCACACATCAAACAGTACCAAAAATCCTAAGGGGAAGTTCCCCCACACAAGGTTAGGCAAGCCACTTACCTCGAATTGTTCAAATCAATCTGAAACCACGCTCTTGCCACGAGTATCCAACTCTGAATGACCAAAATCTTATCAAATCAATTGCATAATGTAAATATAACTACAAGTAACTACTTTAGCTAATGAATTCGAAGCTAAGGCAAGAAAATAGGAAAACCGCCCAAAAGGTCTCCCTGGGGCCACGACTCGGAATCGGGTAAAAGTTACCAATTTAGAACACTCATTCACGCACGAGATCACTAGTACAAAAATCATCTAAATCCGATGCTTCAAACCCTATCAAAACTCAGAATTTTGATTGGGGAACTTTTCCCTCAATTCCCTTGATTAAATGAGGAAAAGTACAATAAATTAATGCAATAAAACCAAATTCGAGTAAGAAATCGTCACCCACAAGTTTCCTCTGAAAATCCCTCAAGGAATCTCCTCCTCCCGAGCTCAAAAACAAAAAATTGAGTGAAACGAACCAACCCTCGATCCTGTCCCTTTTTCTGCCCAACGATCCTCACACTTGCGGCTCTTGGGTCGCACCCGCGACGCCGCACCTGCGGAAAATCCATCGCGGGTACGGAATTCACTAAAGGGACTGGGCCCGCATCTACGGAAGAGGGTCTACACCTGCGCGTGCGCGCCTGCGGAGCTTTGTCCGCACCTGCGATCAGTTCGCACCATCGAAGCCTTGGTCGCATCTGCGGGCATCGCAGATGCGGAACATCCTCGCACCTGCCACCCCCGGCCAAGCTTCCCATTCTCGAATCTTTGCTTTTTTCTCCGAACGTGCGAGTCCGCACCAGCGGTTCCCACTCCGCAGGTGGGGAACACCAGACACCAGAAAACTTCAGCCATTCTCTAAGTCCAAAAATTCATCCGTTAAGCATCTGAAAGACACTCGAGGCCCCCTGGACCTCAACCAAACATACCAACCAGTCCTAATACACCATACGAACTTAGTCGAGCCTTCAAACTACCTTGAAGAACATAAAAAATATGAGTTATGCACGGATTCAAGCCTAAGGAACTTTGAATTTTCCAACTTCTATGAATGACGCCGAAACATATCAAACCTTGTCTGAACGACTTCAAATTTCACACACGGGTCACAAATGATACGACGAACCTACAACCACTTCCGAAATTCCATTTTGGACTTGATACCAAAATTTTCACTACCAGCCGAAATCGCCAAAAATCCAACTTTTTCCAATTCAAGCCTAAATACTCCAAAATACATTCTGGATGTGCTCCTAATCCCTAAATCACCCAACAGAGCTAACGGAAGCGATGAAATTCCATTCCGCTACCGTCTTCACACAGTTCTGAGTACGATCAAAATTCTAAGACTTAAGCTCTCATTTAGGGACTAAGTGTCCCAAAACACTTCAAAACTGAAAAACGATCATCCCCACAAGTCACAAAAGTAGAAATAGATATGGGGAAAGCAGTTACTAGGGCATCGGGGCTCTAACTCTAAAAATGACTGGTCGGGTCGTTATATCCTCCCCCTCTTAAAACAATCATTCATCCTCGAACGAGTATAAAGATATACCTGAAGCTGTGAAAAGATGAGGGTAACGACTGCGCATATCCTTCTCGATCTCCTAAGTCGCTTCCTGGACCGGCTGACCCCTCCACTGGACCTTTACTGAAGCAATGTTCTTTGACCTGAGCTTTCTGACATGCCTGTCCAAAGTAACTAGTGGCTCCTCAACATAAGATAGATCCTTGTCCAACTAGACTAAGCTGAAATCCAATACATGATTCGGATCACTATGATACTTCCGGATCATAAAAACGTGGAACACCGGATGAACTCCTGCTAGGCTGGGAGGTAAATCAAGCTCATAAGCAACCTCCCCAACATGCCGCAATATCTCAAAAGGACCAATGAACCTCAGGCTTAGCTTTCCCTTATTCCCGAATCTCATGACGCCCTTCATAGGCGATACCCGAAGCAAGACCCGCTCTCCAACCATAAATGCCAAATCACGAACTTTCCAGTCTGCATAACTCTTCTGTCTGGAGTAGGATGTGCGAAGTCTATCCTGAATCACCTTCACCTTATCTAGGGAATCCAGGACCAAATATGTACTCGACAATCGGTCCTCGCTTGGCTCAAACCAACTTACTGGGGACCGACACCGCCTACCATACAGAGCCTCATACGGCGCAGTCTGAATGCTGGACTGGTAACTGTTGTTGTAGGAAAACTCTGCAAGTGGCAAGAATTGGTCCCATGACCCTTCAAACTCCATCACACAAGCACATAGCATATCCTCAAGAATCTGAATCGTGCGCTCGGACTGCCCGTCCGTCTGAGGGTGAAAGGCTATGCTCAGCTCCACCCTAGTACCCAACTCCTATTGTACGATTATCCAGAACCGTGATGTCAACTGTGTACCTCTGTCTGAAATGATGGATATTGGGATACCGTGAAGGCGGACAATCTCTTTGATATAAATATCAGTCAATCTCTCTAAAGAGTACGTAGTCAACACTGGGATAAAATGAGTTGAATTGGTCAGCCGATCCACGATCACCCAAATAGCATCAAACTTCCTCAAAGTGCGTGGGAGTCCAACTATAAAGTCCATGGTGATCCGCTCCCACTTCCACACTGAGGTCTCTAACCTCTGAAGCAAGCCACCCGATCTTTGATGCTCATACTTAACATGCTGACAGTTGAGATACTTGGCTACAAACACAACGATATCCTTCTTCATCCTCCTCCACCAATAGTGTTGTCTCAAATCCTGGTACATCTTCGCGGCACCCAGGTGGATGGAATATCGCGAGCAGTGGGCCTCCTCAAGAATCAACTCCCAAAGCCCATCTACACTGGGCACACATATACGACCATGCATCCTCATCACGCCATCATCACCAATAGTCACATCTCTAGCATCACCTCGCCGAACCCTGTACTGAAGGACTAGAAGATGGGGATTATCGTACTGACACTCCCTGGTGCGGTCATAAAGAGAAGACCGAGCAACTACACAAGCCAATACTCTTCTAGGCTCTGAAATAACCAATCTCACGTACTGCAAGCCTGAACATCCATTGCTAAGGGCCTCTCTGCTGCCGAAAGATATGCCAAACTCCCCAAAGTCTCCGCCCGGCGACTCAAGATATCAGCCACTACATTGACCTTCCCGGGGTGGTACAATATAGTGATATCACAGTCCTTAAGTAGATCCAACCACCTCCATTGACGAAAATTAAGGTCCTTTTTCTTGAACAGATGCTTCAAACTCTGGTGATCCGTGTAGATCTCACAAGGAACACAGTACAAATAATGACGCTAGATCTTCAAGGCGTGAACAATAGTTGCTAACTCGAGATCATGGACACGATAATTCTTCTCATGCACCTTCAACTGTCTAGGCACGTACGCAATCACCCTACTGTCCTGCATCAACACCGCTCCAAGGATAATTCTCGAGGCATCACAATAGACAATGTAAGACCCCGAACTGCAGGCAATACTAATATTGGGGATGTAGTCAAAGCTGTCTTGATCTTCTGAAATCTATCCTCACACTCCTCGGTCCACCTGAACGAAGCACTCTTCAGGGTCAGCCTGGTCATAGGTGCTGCAATAGATGAAAACCCCTCTACAAAGCGATGGTAGTATTGTTTAACCCAAAAAATAATTTTCAAGGTCAAAGCAATAATTTTATATGACGGGCCACAAGCAACCGATTCAATCCGAAAGATATAATTTTTGTTAATACAACGTGATAGAGAAGTGGAAAATAAATTCAATGACAGAAAATATAATAAAAATAAAGTAGAGAAAAAATAATTCTTATTGAATAATCCTTGACAGGATGTTGAGCCGAACGAAGCTTGAAGGGACAAACTATGGCTAACTTGAAAGCAAGATGATATGAATTACAATGTATAGAATTGTAGAGAAGAAAGTTGGATTCTCTGATTGTGATAAAACTATATCTATTTATAGGGATAAATCTAAGTAACCATTCTCCTTGAATAATGGGTCCATTATGAGCATTTACTCAACCCATCCATTACTTTTGGAAGACTTTTAACAGCTGTGTAAATGCTGGAATTTCGTAACCGATGAGTTAATTCCATAACTGATGAGTCAATCCCGTGGCTGATGAGTCAATCCTCGTGGCTGATGAGTCACTCCCGTACCTTTAGAGTCAATCTCGTGCCTGCTGAGTCAATCTCGTGCCTATTGAGTCAATCTTGCAATTGATTGCCTTGTTCTGACTGTTACAATAATTTATTGTATTTATTGTACGTTACATAATTGATTTGTAACTGATGGAGTAATGATGATAAATCCCATATAATCGGGGATTAATTTATTCCTTCCTCATTTGTAATTATGAGATATTCTCACACACCTGTTCTGAGCTATTTATGATGATCAGTTCCGAGGCTATCAGGCACGGTATGAATATGTTCGGTCCCGGGGGTGCTTCACATATCATCTTTACATGTCATTCTTCACTTTTCTCCAAGCTTTGCTGATACGTGTTTCCATTTAATAGACCCACATGGCGAGTCTATTTTTCGCCAATACAGATAGTCCCCCCACTTTCCGGTTATATGACCGGGAAGTGGAAGATTTGATCCTTTTCTCCCTTGCCTCTGCCTCATTAAAAACCTTGCCGAAAAAACTCAATAGGGAAAAAAAACCGGACGAAGGAAAAAAGAGTGAAGAACTTAGAGATTCATATGATAACTCCAACGCTCATGTTCGTTTCGTCAATAATCAGTTGGTTTACCCCTGTCTTGTTTCGAGGTTTGAAGACAAATGCTTGCCTTATTTTTGGCAAGTTCGATATATAAATTTCGGCTTTGTTTTCTGCCTACTTTAATGTTCGGGTTTTTTTTCACTATTTGACTTTGCATTAAAATTGCTTCAATACTTCGTGTCTTTTTAGCACAATTTATAAAAGAGGGCCCTTTTTTATCGACACTTAATGAAGAAGACGTCTCAACTTCATAATGGTGTAAATATGCAATAGAGAGATATGAATTCTTCATATGTTTCTCTTTAACAATGTCTTAAAGAAAGTTTTTGTATTGAACTTTCGTAACATTTCACATGTGTTTGCATATCGTCTATTTCTCATGTTGCAACTGTTTTCTTTGAACAGGTTTGATATGCACTTGTATTTCGTAACGGTTTTTCTTATGCAACAATATTTTTGAGTTAATACAAGAGAATAACTGTTTTTCGTTCGTAACAATTTTTTACAGGTAGGGATTTTTACCCGTAACTATTTTTGTTGACAACAGTTTTCAATAATCACGAGGGAAATGCTTTTACATCTGTAACTGTTTTATTTGATAACAGTTTTTTGAACAAGTACAAGGATTTTGATCTTTCATCCGTAACTGTTTATTTGACAACAGTTTTCTATATGAGTACAAAGATTTCATAACTGTTTTTAGTTACAACAGGTTTTTGAATGAGTACAAAGATGATGATCTTTTATCCACATTTGTTCTTGGTTACAACAGTTTTCTTTTGAATAAGTACAAAGATGTGCATTTCTTCCACGTAGATAATATTTTGCCTTTTAACCTGAACATGTTCGAAGGTTTTTTGGATCAGGCTTTGTTTGAGTCTTCGGCTCTTTCGATTTTGCTCGTATCACTTGACTTGTTGGGTAGATGGATCTTCAGGATCGAGCTTTGACTTTTTGATAGTCTTCTTTGCTTCGTCTTTGCCTTCCATACTGTATAGTCCTCCAAGTGTTTGAGCTTTGAAGATTGAAATCTCGAGCACTTGACTATTCCTTCCTTGTGGTCATTTTCCTGAAAAGGAAAAACATACGGGACTCGAAGGTTTATACTTTTTAGATGACGACTGCTTAACCCTTTTTATTTCATCAAAAGGGTTATGACCTAGACCGGGAATTCAGTTACTTCCTCGTGTCTTTCGGGTCTAATATCATCATTTGGTACTTTAGGGAATTTATCTGAGTACTAACTTTTCATGGCACTTTATGAATTTATTTGAGTGCTCATATTTAGTCTTGAAATATATATTTGGATGCATAGTTACATGTGCGATGTCTTAATGTTGCACCCTTAGGTGTCTAACTTTTAAATAAAAGAGGCCCTTTTATATATTTAAACGCTATAAAAAGGATGTCTCCTTTTCATTCAGGCTTAAAATAGGATCGATTGATCTGAGTTGACTTTTAGTTTGTGGAAGTATTAATCCTGGTAGGATTTCCTGGAGTATTGATCTCGGTAAGACATTGAGTCTGAGGGAATACTGATCCCAAATAAATATAGATCTTAGTAGATTTGTCTTGAAGAGACATTAAATCTGATTGGATTTTGAATCCAAATATGAGTATATGACATACTTGAGGGACACATGTCCAAAATAATATTTGAGATGTTCGGGATAACCGATCCGAGTCATAATATAATTAGCCATTAAGAAAGGCTTTTTAACTTGAATGGTCGTTGTTAGACCGAATATAAGCCATGTGTTTGTTCAAAGTGAACTTTATTCTGATGGCATATTTTCATACATTTATGTTGACTTGAACATAAAAGCCTCGTTATTATTGTGGGATTCTTGACTCGACATGGAGTTTTTGATCTTTTTTGTGTAAGAGAAGTATATGCATTTTTGAAGATCCCATTCAACACTGTTTGAAGTGTTTATGCTTGATATGAGCAATACAACTGACTGATTGAGATTGTGGTAAATAATGTCGGAATACTCTTAGAAATTTATCTCCCAAAGCAATCGATTGTTTGAATCACTTCTTATAATGTCAAGTCGGATTGACTAATCTTCAAGTATAAGTGATCTCCCTAGTGTTTGAGTTTTGAGGTATGAGAACTCAAACACTGGAATCATAATTTGACAGTTCCCAGTTTAATAATCTTGGATAGGATAGTCAGTTCCATTATTGATGGACTTTCAAATGGCTCGGTTAAAGCATAAAGATGATACCGTAGCTCTTTGTTTATTTTTTACTCTGTCCGGGAACTACGGAGGTTCCAAAATATTTTCGAGGATCATGCGATATCTTGCCTTATTACCGGAGTAATTTTTGCTGCTTTCTTTGTAGATTTCTCGCATCATATATTTTGTTTGTTTGGTACACGTGGAATTTTAGCTTTTGGAGCCTTGAATATACTCAAATATGATTCTCCTTCAACAAGGCAATACCGGATGAGACACACTCAGAGTTGTCGAGAGCATGCTTGTCTGTGGGTAAAGTCTCATTCTGCAAGTAATCAATGAAGTTATTATGCTAAAATTAAATTAGTTGGGCTTACCTCATTTTCATTCTAATTGATGATAGATCAGGGATCGCCCAGATAAGGGATGACTCGATCCTGTTACTGTTTGATCCAGAAATGATATTTCTCAATAAGAGTCCGAAGTTGCTTCTGGAGTCAGTGATATCAGCAGTAAATCCGAGACTAGCACATCCGACTTGATTTTCTTGGGCTGCATAGTTTTCTTGGATTTGATCAATCGTCAAATCAATACTTTTGCTCTGAGTCCCCCAGCTAATTCAAGCTTGTATCATATGCTTTATACTCATCTTTGTTGTTAGTAAACTAACTTTTGTGAAATCTAAATACTTTTCCTGATAGGCATTAAGCATTGTCCTTAACCCAAGACTTTTAATACTTGTGGACTTAGTTTTGTAGAAGGTTCAGATCCCGAGAATTATCTCAGAAATAACATGTACTTTGATTTCAGCTTCTGGTAATATTCTCAAGCAAAGATTAGTCATGAAATCTGCTAAACTTGCGATTTTATTGTCGTATGTGGCTGATAAATAATATCATATTCCATAAGTTTGACTACTCATTTATCTAGTCTTCCTGACAGTTCTCATTTATGCAAAATATTGTATAATGAAAATATAGTGGCTACAAGAATTGAATGATATTGACAATAAAGCCTTAAACTTAGGGCAATAGAAATTAATGCCAACTTCTCATAATATAGATATGCAATTTTCATGTCTATGAGCATTCTATAATAGATAAGATATTGTGTACCTTTATCTGCTTGAATTAAGATTGCATTTACCTAGACATCTGAGACAATATGGCATATTAGCAATCATCTTTCTCCTCGGAATTTTGAAAATGATGATGGGTTGATGTTAGCAACGAGTCCGAATGATTCAACTTTTCAGACTAAATCGACCTTTCGAGGTTCCATAACGTTATCTTTTATTGTTTAGCTCTGGTTTCTTCTTTTGCTTGATCGGATTACACCGCGGGTCAATATTGAGCATATAAATCATTATCTCCGGTGGTACACCTGTTATGGTTACAATGGTGTCAAGCAAAGCAATTTGCATTAGCACGTAAAAGTTTAATCAACTTACCTTTAAACTCGGTGTCGAGTCTCGACCAGCATAAACCTTTCTATTTAGGAAGCCAATGATAGTTTCTAGTTCTTCAGCATTTGACCTCGTGATTTTTTATTCTTTCGATTCAATGATTGTATCTGAAATTATTTGTGTAGTTTTCCATGGCTATTAATGAACCTTCTTCTTCGTAGTCTTCAATTATCCATCTCCCACCTATCTTTTCTTTTCCAGTTGTCAGGTGCGGTATCGTTGTAAATAATCTCGTGGGTATTTTACCCATGCTTTCCTAACCTTCATTCTTCTCCTGTGGTAATTTTCAATTTAGCAAGGTGATTCCTTACCTGTTCGGGAAGGTTCAGATCCTTTTCAACCCGTGAAGAAAATCCTGTATCTCTTTTCTCGGACCTATTTTTGACTTTCGTTTGAACATCCGTGCCTTTCTCCATTTAAAGCTCGGTGTTGCATATCATTCTCGTGGGATAGGAGGGAATTCCCGGAGGTGTTCTATCCGCTCCTCTTGTTCCTTGATCTGTTTCTGTCAAGTTAGAACTAAATTGTCCAAATTAATATTACCTGATGTATCTGAACTTCATGTCTCGGTACTATTTGGCGTAGAGTCTTTAATAAGTTTCAGTACTAATACTTGTGGTACCAATATGCCGATGTACATTCTCTATTTTTCTCTGCTTGTTGCTTATATATCAGTATCATGGCTATTATTGCCTTTTCCTTTCTCATGGTAAAGCCATCTCAAGCTTGGTTGTCCTCAATTGTGTTGATTGGCAAATTTCGGCCATGATGAAGGTTTAAACTGAAAGCAAGCACATATCAACAAAAATTATTAGTATCTTTGGATGAATAGCAAATTTGCTTGAGTTCCCGGCAACGGAACCAATCTGTTTAACCCAAAAAATAGTTTTCAAGGTCAAAACAATAATTTTATATGACGGGCCACAAGCAACCGATTCAATCCGAAAGATATAATTTTTGTTAATACAACGTGATAGAGAAGTGGAAAATAAATTCAATGACAGACAATATAATAAAAATAAAGCAGAGAAGAAATAATTCTTATTGAATAATCCTTGACAGGATGTTGAGCCGAACGGAGCTTGAAGGGACAAATTATGGCTAACTTGAAAGCAAGATGATATGAATTACAATGTATAGAATTGTATAGAAGAAAGTTGGATTCCCTGATTGTGATAAAACTATGTCTATTTATAGGGATAAATCTAAGTAACCATTCTCCTTGAATAATGGGTCCATTATGAGCATTTACTCAACCCATCCATTACTTTTGAAGACTTGTAACAGTTGTGTAAATGCTGGAATTTCGTAATTGATGAGTTAATTCCATGACTGATGAGTTAATTCCATAACTGATGAGTCAATCCCGTGGCTGGTGAGTCAATCCTCGTGGCTGATGAGTCACTCCCATACCCGTTGAGCCAATCTCGTGCCTGCTGAGTCAATCTCGTGCCAATTGAGTCAATCTTGCAATTGATTGCCTTGTCCTGACTGTTACAATCATTTATTGCATTTATTGTACATTACATAATTGATTTGTAACTGAAGGATTAATGATGATAAATCCCATATAATCCGGGATTAATTGATTCCTTCCTCATTTGTAATTATGAGATATTCTCCTGCACCTGTTCTGAGCTATTTATGATGACCAGTTCTGAGGCTATCAGGCACGGTATGAATATGTTCGGTCCCGGGAGTGTTTCACATATCATCTTTACATGTCATTCTTCACTTTTCTCCAAGCTTTGCTGACACATGTTGCCATTTAATAGACCCACATGGAGAGTCTATTTTTCGCCAATACAAGTATCCCGCCAAACCAAGAAAACTTCGGATTTCCGTAGCTGATGATGGTCTAGGCCAATTCTGCACTGCCTCCACCTTCTTCGAATTTACCTCAGACACTACGTGGCCCAAGAATGCCACTGAATCAAGCCAGAATTCAGACTTAGAAAATTTTGCATACAATTTGTTCTCATTCGAAGTCTAAAGCACGATCCTCAGGTGATGCTCATGATCTTCCCGAGATCGGGGTTATACCAGAATGTCTTCAATAAATACAATGACGAAAGAATCAAGATAAGGTCGGAACACACTGTACATCAAATGCATAAAGGTTGTTAGGGCATTGGTCAGCCCAAATGACATAACAAAAAACTCATAATGACTATATCTTGTCCTGAAAGCAGTCTTCGGGATATTCGGCTCCCAAATCTTAAACTTATGATAGCCAGAAAGCAAGTCAATCTTGGAAATTACCCTGGCACCCTGTAACTGATCAAATAAATCATTGATACGAGGCAAAGGATACTTGTTCTTCACTGTAACCTTGTTCAACTACCAATAGTCAATACACATACGCATAGAACCAACCTTTTTCTTCACAAACAAGACCGGAGTACCCCAAGGAAATATATTGGGCCTAATTAAACCCTTTATCAAGAAACTCCTGTAACTGCTCCTTTAACTCAGGAGGAGCCATACGGTAAGGAGGAATAGATATGATTTGAGTGCCCGGCAACAAATCAATGCCAAAATCAATATCTCTATCGGGCGGCATGACCGGAAGATCAGGTGGAAACACATCAGGGAAGTCCCTCACTACTGGAACTGACTCAACGGTAGGGGTATCAATACTGACATCTCTCACATAGGCCAAATACACATCACACCCCTTCTCAACCATTCGATGAGCCTTAAGAAATGAAATGGCCGTGCGGGGAGTATACTCTAAGGTACCTCTCCACTCTAATCGCGGTAAGCCTGGCATAGCCAACGTCACGGTCTTAGCGTGGCAATCAAAAATAGCATAATAGAGCTACAACCAGTCCATGCCCATGATAAAATCAAAATCTACCATACTGAGTGATAACAAATCGGCTCTGGTCTCAAAATCACTAAGAGCAACCAAACACGATCGATATACGTGGTCCACAACAAGAGAATCTCTGACATGAGTAGATATATAAAACATGGAACTCAAAGAATCCTGAGATACCCCCAAATGTGGAGCAAAATAAGAAGACACATATGAATACGTAGAGCCTGGGTCAAATAATACTGATGCATCCCTATGACAGACATGGACAATACATGTGATGAATGAATCTGAAGCGACAACCTCTGAACGGGCTATAAGGGCATATTACCTGGCCTAGCCTCCCCCTCTAGGGCGACCTCGACCTCCACCTCGAACTGCCTGAGTAGGTGGAGCGGCATTTGGGGCTGGAAGAATGGCCGGAGGACCCGGTGGAGCACGTAGGGGGCTGATAAGTCTCTGGAGGTGCACCCCTCCTTACTCTGGGGCAATCTCTAACCATGTGACGATCACCACACTCATAATAACCCCTCGAAGGACGCGGTGGCTAAGACTGACTCGGACCTGGCCAGCTGGACAGGCCGATAATAGCACCTCGATCAGGAGGCACACTGGATATTGGCGGTGCATAATATGGCTCTTGAGGTCTAGAAGGAGCTAGAACACCGATGGTTACAGGAAGAGCTGAATGAACATGGCGACTCACAAAACCCCTACCATGGCGTGCTGCTAGCGCATGAGCTGCTGAAAAATGGCCAGTCTCTCAAGACTTCTTGGCCTCTCTCTCCTCTCTCTCCTCTCTGTCCCAGGCAAACATGCCCTCCACTCTCCTAGCAATACTCACTGTCTGGTGATAAGTTATATCCATCTACAACTCCCTGGCCATACTAGTCCGAATACTGGGGTGGAGTCCCTCCATTAAACGAAGAACCCTCTCTCTGAATGTGGCAACAAAAGCTGATGCATGTCGAGCCAACTCACTAAAATGGACTGCATACTCCGACACAGTCATAGCACCCTGGCGTAGCTGCTCAAACTCCACGCGCAAAGCATCCCTGAGGCTCTGAGGGACATACCCGCGCAGGAACATCTCTGAGAACTGAGTCCAAGTGAGTGAGGCTCCCTCGTATGGACTACTCAGCTCATAAGCACGCCAACCACTAATATGCTACTCCCCACAGCTAGAAAGCGGTGAAAGAAATCCCACTCGTCTCCATAATGCCCATAGTGCAGAGAATACAATGGCACTCCTCAAGAAAACCCTAAGCATCATCTGAATCTAGTCTGCTGAAAATAGGTGGGTGGTGCTTCTGGTACCTCTCCAGCCTGAGCTACTCTGCCTCAGAAGCAGCTACCCCGGTCTCATGCTGAACCGGAGCCACTAGGGGCATAGGAATAAACTCTAGGGCCTAATCAACCTGTACCCTCTGCTCAGGAGTGCGGGTTGTGGGAGTCTGTGCCCCTCCCCCAGCCTGAGATGTAGCAGGAGCTATCGTAATTAGCCCAGCTTGAGCCAAAGTGCTGAATATGCTCATGAACTGAGCCAAGGCCTTCTAGAGGGCTGGAGTAGCAATAGGAATTTCCGTGCTGGCCCTCCAGCTGGAGCTGCTGGGGGCTCCTCTATCGCAACTTATGTTTTAGACGTCAATACTACACAATATTATAAGTTAATTGTGCAATACCCAATTTTCGAGTGTTGTCTAATAAGAAGAACCTGGTTCTTCTTGGTCTACTACTTACTACTGTTTGCAGAATAATTAAGCAGTAATAGTAAAGACACAGATATTTTTACGTGGAAAACACCTGGCTCAAACGGTGAAAAAACCACGACCTACTCCTCAGTAGGATTTGCTCAAAACTCTTCACTAAACTCTGAGCCAAAAAACGGACTTACAAAATAAACTCTTTTGTAATCCTAGGACTAACTCTAATCCTCTTTGTATCAACTAGCCTCTAGCTAATTTCTACAGAATTCAAGCTAACTCTAACTTGATCAGTTTGTACCTATTACAATTGCTTCTATGAAAGCTGATAAGATACAATATTTAAACTCCTACTACAATCAACTAGACTCAATATACAAACAATGGAACTGTTCCTTCTAGTTGAACTGTAGCCTTTGTATCGCACAACAATTCTGCTTGCAAAACCTCTGGAACTTTTGCTTCAGAACTTGATTCACTTTTGCACTTGTGCGTCACCTCTTTCAATAGTAATACATTGATTATTTATAGAGTCCGTTTGTTGAGTCCAT
Source organism: Nicotiana undulata (assembly GCA_005239495.1). NCBI lineage: Eukaryota > Viridiplantae > Streptophyta > Magnoliopsida > Solanales > Solanaceae > Nicotiana > Nicotiana undulata. The sequence continues at coordinate 4,730 of ML282115.1, read as the reverse complement.
GATTCAATTCTGATCCAACTCTTCCTTGGTAAACGAGTTTGATTGTAACTCAACTTCCTTCCTCTATTTCTGTCCTAGCTGAAAGCAACTTCTATCTTCTCTTATCAATTTGCAACCTTTTCGTATTAGGAGACATTCTCTTAGTTCTTTGATACTTAGCAATCACTGATATCTCCTAGACTTGTACGATTTGTGATCCAACTGCTTCATTCAGAAGTGTATGCTATGATGGACCTGGTTCAACTGGACACCTTTTGTCAATCTTCAAAACCCATTCAGTGACATGGGCCAACAAATTCCCCCTTTTTGATGATGACAAACTCTGTGCATTTATCCTGTATACACATCCAACACTTTGTATTTTTGTGAGCATTAATCATCAAGAACCAGGTTCATTAGGTTATAAATATCACTTCAAAGATTTTTAAAAATTTAAACAATAACTGTAACACATCTTCCCCCTTTTGGCATCATCGAAAAGTTGCAAAATGATACTTACCAGTAATTAATTCTTACTCATGGCCAATTTAGGCAACTGCAGGTGCAAACATGATTAATCAACACAAGAAACCAATAATGTAAGCTAAATAATAAATAGAGACATTTGTCAAAACACTAAGCTTTAATTTGATTAACATGGATTATCAACACCAAAACAGATTAAATCAAAGACAACCAAAACATGAGTACGACAGAATTAAAAACTAAAACAAAACACACGTGACACAGTCCCGAACTAGGCACTTGATAGAATAGGAGGAGTAGTTCTGGAAATTCCTAAGTTTGGGGTGGTGCAGAAGAGGCAGGATTCTTGGTTTGGAGAAGAGACAACATTTGGTGTAAGACACCCTCATTTTTCTCCTTCTCCTTGGCTAATTCAGCTTTGAGAGCATCACGTTCCCCTTCCACCTCAACTAAGCGAGTCTACAAGCGAAGGATCTCCATATCCTTTTGCTCGCTTTATTGCACCAGAGTACGGGCCTTGCTGTTGACCGGTTGCTTCCGAGATGAACCAGGTTCATCTGTGAGGGCACTGACAGTGTAATCACATGACAACAAAGTGTCTTTCCCAAAGAAATCCTTTGCAGTAGCCATTTCACCCTTCTTTGTGGGAACTCCAAAATGACCCAGAACTGCAGTAAGGATAAATCCATAAGGAATCGCATGGGCCTTGGTGCCATTTACCACCCTGTCCAAAAGCTGGATGATCAAAGATGGCCAATTGATCTGCTTGCCTCTGTATAGGCACTCCATGAGCGTGAGATCCATATAGTTGGCAATGTGCCTGCGCTCTTGTCTTAACAGTAGAAATTCAATAACAAACTCAAAGAACAGCTTGTGTTCAGGCTTCATCTCGCTTTTGTACACTGCCTTGGGCTCAGGCTCTTCTTCATTGTCACAAAAGAATCTGGTGATGTTGAGTGCTGAGGCCATTCCATCCAATCAAGGCCATCTCTGCCTTGTATAATCGGCATATCCCACAGATGGAATGACTAGAATGACTCCAGTTCTTGAGCGTCAAAGGAGACTTCAACTCCCCTGACCAATGATGTAACCCTTCCTCCAATCACAGTCGCATTCCCCATGAATTCCACTATCTCATTTCTTACCAGCCTGCCCTCCAAGCGAAGGACCATGTCCTTCCAGCCTTGAGCTGCCAGAAAATCCACTAAGTACCTCATACCCGGCTCCTCCAAGCCCTTCAGTAACTTTCCCTTCAAAATATGTCTCTTTCCAAACATGGCAACTCCGTCAATCGACACTTCTCCAACTTCCTTCTCATCATCTCTACTTCAATCAGGATCATTATCTTTCTCAATAATCTGAACTTTCTTCTTTGCTTTATTTTAGACCGTGTCCTCGTAGATGTACTCACGGTGGTAGCAGACATAGGTAATGACTTCTTTGAGGAAGTCTTAGTCAATTTGGCCTTGGGTGTCTTGACCACCACTGGAGCAAACTCTTCTTCTTGTTGGACCAGGTCCAACACCTCATCTACAGCAATAGCCTCAATAGGCTCCCCCACTTTCGCTTTTCCTTTCTCAGCCCTCTTTCTTTTGCTCTCTTGCAGAGCTTTTCCAGCTTCTCCTCCTCTTCACGAACATTATTTCTCATAGCTCGTACCCTTGGAGAAGGTACACAGACAGACTCATCAGTTTTCCTTTTCTTTGAGGCTTTAGACTTGATGGACTTGGGAGTCCTTCTCTTCTTGGGGTTGTATGAGTCCCCCAGTTTCTTAAGTCTCTCAGCCAAGGTTTCTTCCCCAAAAGAAACACGATCATCTATCTCCTTCATTAGCTTTTCTAATCCAGCAGCAGCTTCCTCAACTTCATTAGTTCCCCCTATCACTACGACATTATCTTCAAGATTCGCAAGAATGGGGGCACAAATCTCAAGTATGGAACCATCCTTCCCAGATCCCCTCACACCTGCATCTCCCTCATTCTCAAGAATTTTCCCAGTTTTTCTAGGCCTACTTGGCACTTCCACAGCCACCACAGACCCAACCAGCACAAATCTATTTTCAGAATTTAACACAAAGGTAACTTCAGTATTACCTTTCTCAGCACTTGAAGAACCAGGTGCATCGTCCTCATGTGCTGATTTAAATGATTCACTGGACAAATCAGGTTTGGGTTCTTCTTCAGCCTGTAATACATCTTCCAAGAACTTTGCTCGTGACCCTGAAGCCACAGATATTCGTGCAAGAACCTTGACACGACGGGGTTTAGGGGCTGGGATAGGGTTTGGTGTAGGTTTAAGAGTATCATGGTATTCAGGTGTCTCAGAGGATTCAAAACTGTAGACTGGTGGAGATTCATACTCGTATACTCCCTCATCGTAGTCATGATTTTGAGAATCAGATGAAGCAGACAACATTTTTAATTTTTAGAGAAGAAGTAGAGAGAGCAAAAGACAGTGGAAATTTGAGTATTGAATGACTTGAACAGGGTTCGTCTATTGCTTTATTCACTATGGGTAATGATGGCCTATTTATAACTTGTGGCTGGGATGATTATAACGGACGTGTAGTAACACAAGTAGGATACTAATCAATTAAGGACTGTCAGTGATTTGACATTGATTAGACCGTTTCTTTCCCCCTAAAACTAGGCTAATTTATTGTGACAGAGCTTCTTGAAACTGGTTCATTATNCTTGTCAGTCATGTAAACCAGCATGGATGAACCAGGTTCATCCTGTTAAAAATCTTTATTTTGCCTCAATTCACAAATAGAGAAACATCATTAGCAACTAGGGAATCATATTAATACATGGCAGAAGAGTATGACAACAAAGACATAGAGCTGAGTAATGATTAATCTGATTAAGTACCTAATTAAAATTTCTAGCCAGAAAACTTCCTCCTCTTTTTTTTTCCAATTAGGTGTTCTTAATCATCCCTAATTCAAGCATGTTTCTCTCATAATGCTCCCTACTCAATGCTTTGGTAAATATATCAGCAATTTGATGATCAGTGGCACAGAATTCGATTGAGATCATCCCCTTTTCATAATTATCCCTCAGGAAATGGTGCCTAACATCTATGTGCTTAGTTCTCTTGTGATGAACCGGGTTCTTAGTCATACTAATTGCACTAGTGTTATCACAGTAAATAGGAATGCATCCCACATCTATACCAAAGTCCAGGAGTTGTTGCTTAATCCATAGCAACTGAGCACAGCAAGAGGCTGCAGCCACATATTCAGCCTCAGCAGTAGACAAGGCTACTGAATTTTGTTTCTTGGTGGCCCAAGATACAAGGCAGGAGCCCAAAAAGTGAGCCATGCGTGAAGTACTTTTCCTGTGAACCGGGAAACCTGCATAATCAGCATCAACATATCCTACAAGGTCGAAATTACTACATTTAGGATACTAAAGGCACAAATCAGTGGTGCCCTTCAAATATCTCAAAATTCTCTTCACTGCAGTGAGATGGGACTCCTTTGGATTGGCTTGAAACCTAGCACATAGTCCCACACTGAACACAATATCAGGTCTACTTGCAGTAAGATATAGTAGAGATCCAATCATCCCTCTGTACGTCTTCTGATCAACGGATGAACCAGGTTCATCCACATCTAATTTTGTAGCTGTGGCTATTGGGGTATCTATCTCCTTTGAATCTTCCATTTTGAACTTCTTGAGGAGTTCTCTCACATACTTTTGCTGATGAATCATTGTTCCATGTGGAGTTTGTTTGATTTGCAGACCTAAGAAAAAGGTTAGCTCACCCATCATACTCATTTCAAACTCACTCCCCATTAATGTAGCAAATTCCTTGCTGAGCTTCTCAGTTGTTGCCCCAAATATGATATCATCAACATATATTTGTACAATCAGAAGATCTTTTCCCTTTTCCTTTAAGAACAAAGTACTGTCTATTTTGCCTCGTTTGTACCCATGTTCCAGCAGGAATTTTGACAATCTCTCGTACCAAGCTCTAGGTGCTTGCTTGAGACCATAGAGAGCCTTGTCAAGTTTAAATACATGATCGTGTGATTCTTTGCTCTCAAAACCAGGAGGCTGTTTTACAAATACCTCTTCCTTTAAATAGCCATTGAGAAAGGCACTCTTTACATCCATATGATGCAAAGTGAATTCCATGTGTGCAGCAAATGCTATAAGAAGTCTGATTGCCTCCAATCTTGCTACAAGAGCAAAGGTCTCATCATAATCAATTCCCTCTTCTTGGCTGTATCCTTGAACCACCAGTCTTGCCTTGTTTCT
>ML282113.1:0-105677 GCA_005239495.1 Nicotiana undulata | reverse complement strand
ATTATCAAAACTCATTTTTATCCAATTTTCACATAATAGCTTCCCGGCTACACGCCCGGGCTAGGCACGCATATTGAGGTGAGACTAACGGAGGATCTCGGAGCCTCGGAACACAAATATAGCTTAAATTACCCCTGCCCACAACTAAGACTATGCGATCGCAAATGGACTCCTGCAATCGCGTACAAGGAAACCAGAAACAGTTGATACCAGATCTCAACAGTTGCCAACCAAATACTATGTCCGTTAACCACCCGAAACACACTGGAGACCCTTAGGACCTCAACCACACATGCCAACACCTCCCATATCCTCATTCAAACTTAGTCGAGCCTTCGAACCACTCAAAACAACGCCAAAACACCAAATAAATCTCAGATTCAAGCCTAAGAACTTAGAAACTTCCAATTTCCGCCAACGGTGCCGAAACCCCTCAACCAATGTCCGATTGACCTGAAAATTTGCACACACCTCCAAAATGATGATACGAACCTGTTCCAACCTCCTAAATTCCATTCCGACACCGAAAGCTAATTTTCCACTACCGATCGAAAATCGTCGAAAACTCAATTTCGCCAATTCAAGCCTAATTCTACTCCAGACCTCCGAAAAACATTCTGAGCACACTCATAAGTCTCAAATCACCTAATGAAGCTATCCAAGCCATAAAATCCATATTCCGAGGTCATTTACCTAATAGTCAACTTCCGGTTGACTTTTCTAACTATAAAGCCAACTTAAGAGACTAAGTGTCTCATTTCTCACCACGACCACTCTGAGCCCGAACCAACCGATCATGCACAACATAAATAAGATAAACAACACATGATAAAGCAGAAACAGGGAGAATGGGGATAATCTCACGGAACGACCGGCTGGGTCGTTATATTCTCCCCCTCTTAAACAAATGTTCCTCCTCGAACGGGTCTAGAAACATACTTGGAGTCTCAAATAATTGAGGATATCTGCTTCACATCTCCCGCTGGGTCTCTCGGGTGGCCTCCTCCACCGGCTTCCCTCTCCACTGCACATTCACTGAAGTTATATCCGTAGACCTCAACCTTCTGACTTGACGACCAAAAATAGCCACTAGCTCTACCTCATAAGTTATATCACCCTCAAGATGAACCGTGTTGAAGTCCAAAACATGAGACGAGTCATCAACATACTTCCGAAGCATGGAAACATGGAATACCGGATGCACACTCGACAAGCTAGGTGGAAAAACAAGTCTATAAGCCACCTCTCCAACCCTCTGAAGCACCTCAAATGGCCCAATGAACCAGGGACTCAACTTGCCCATGTTCCCGAATCGCATAACACCCTTCATGGGTGACACCTTCAGCAGCACCTTCTCCCCAACCATGAAAGACACATCCCGGACCTTTCGGTCCGCATAACTCTTCTTCATAGACTGTGCCGTGCGAAGCCGCTCCTGAATCAAATTTACCTTATCCAACGCATCCTGAACTAAATCAGTACCCCAAGAGCCTAGCCTCACCCGACTCAAACCAACCGACCGGAGATCTACACCTCCTCCCATATAAAGCCTCATACGGAGCCATATGAATACTCGACTGATAAGTATTATTATATGCAAACTCCGCGAGTGGCGGAATCTGGTTCCATGAACCCCCAAAATCAATGACACAAGCACGCAACATGTCCTCCAGAATCTGAATAGTGCACTCTGACAGCCCGTTCATCTGAGGATGAAATGTTGTGCTCAGCTCAACCTGAGTACCCAACTCTCTCTGCACGGCCCTCCATAATTACGATGAGAACTGAGTACCTCTGTCAGAAATGATAGAAACTGGGACACCATGCAATCGGACAATCTCCCGGATGTAAATCTCAGCTAACTGCTCCGAAGAATAAGTAGTACCAACAGGAATGAAGTGCGAAGACTTGGTTAGCCGATCCACAATAGCCCAAATGGCATAGAACTTCCTCAAAGTCCGTGGGAGTCCAACTACAAAGTCCATAGTGATCCGCTCCCACTTTCACCCGGAATATCTAACCTCCGGTGCAATCCGCCTGGTCTCTGGTGCTCATACTTGACTTGCTGACAGCTGAGACACCGAGCTACAAATCCAACAATATCATTCTTCATCCGCCTCCACTAATAATGTTGTCTCAGATCCTGATACATCTTCGCGGCACCCGGATGGATGGAATACCGTGAGTTGTGGGCCTCTGCTAGAATCAACTCTCGAAGCCCATCCACATTAGGCACACATATCTGACCATGCATCCTCATGACCCCATCATCACCAATAACTACATCTCTGGAATCACCTCACTGGACCCTATCCTAAAGAACGAGCAAGTGTGGGTCATCATATTGGTGCTCTCTCATACAATCATAAAGAGAAGACTTGGAGGCTATACAAGCCAATACCCGGCAGGGCTCTGATAGGTCCAATCTCACAAACTGGCCCGCTAAAGCCTGAACATCAAGTGCTAATGGTCTCTCTACTACAGGAAGATATGCTAAACTCCCCAAGATCTCTCCTCTACGACTCAAGGCATCGACCACTACATTGGCCTTTCCCAGATGGTATAAATTAGTGATATCATAGTCCTTGAGAAGCTCCAACCATCTCCTCTGACGCAAATTCAGATCCTTATGCTTAAACAGATACTACAAACTATGGTGGTCAGTGAAAACCTCACAATGTACCCCATACAAATAATGACGCCAAATCTTCAAGACGTGAACAATGGCTGCTAGATCGAGATCATGCACTGGATAATTCTTCTTATGGGTCTTCAATTGGCGTGAGGCGTAGGCAATCACCCTACCCTCCTGCATCAAAACACAACCAATGCCTATCCTCGAGGCATCATAATACACGATATAAGAACCTGAAGCTGATGGCAATACTAACACTGGAGCTGAGGTCAATGAAGTCTTGAGCTTCTGAAAGCTCTCCTCAAACTCGTCCGACCACCTGAACGGAACACCCTTCTTGTGTCAATTTAGTCAAGAGCGAAGCAATAGAAGAAAACCCCTCCACAAAGCGATGGTAATACCCCGCCAAACCAAGGAAGCTCCTAATCTCTGTAGCTGAGGACGGTCTGGGCCAACTCTGCACCGCCTCTATCTTCTTCGGATCAACCTGGATACCTTCACTAGACACCACGTGCCCTAAGAAAGCTACTGAGCCAAGCCAAAACTCACACTTGGAGAACTTTGCATAAAGCTTCTCCTCCCTCAATCTCTGCAATACAACCCTCAAATGATGAGCATGCTCCTCCTGGATACAAGAATATACCAGGATGTCATCAATGAACACAATAACAAAGGTATCCAAATACGGATGAAACACGTTGTTCATCAAATGCATGAAAGTTGATAGGACATTGGTCAGCCCAAAAGACATCACCATAAACTCATAATGACCATAACAAGTCCTGAAAGCTGTCTTGGGAATATCTGAATCTCAAATCTTCAGCTGATGATTCCCCGATCTCAAATCAATATTAGAGAACACCCTGGCTCCCTGAAGCTGGTCAAACAAATCATCAATACGAGGCAAAAGATACTTATTCTTGACTGTAACCTTGTTCAACTATCTTTAGTCAATACACATTCTCATGGAACCATCTTTCTTCTTCACAAACAACATCGATGCACCCCAAGGTGACACACTAGGCCGAATGAACCCTTTATCTAGGATTCCTAAAGCTGCTCTTTCAATTCCTTCAACTTCGCTGGTGCCATACGATACGGTGGAATAGAAATAGGTTGAGTGCCTGACACCAAATCAATACCAAAATTAACATCCTTGTCAGGTGGAATGCCTGGCAGGTCAGCAAGAAACACGTCCAGACAATCACGGACTACAGGAACAGAATCATAGTGGGAATCTCAACACTCACATCCCTCACAAAAGCGAAATACGATAAACACCCTTTTTCTACCATACGATGAGCCTTTAGGTACGAAATCACCCTGATAGGCACATACTCAATAGAACCTCTCCACTCAACTCTCAGAAATCCTAGCATCGCTAAGGTCACGGTCTTAGCATGACAATCTAGAACAGCATGACACAGAGATAGCCAATACATGCCCAATATCACATTCAAAGTCAACCATGATAAGCAATAACAGATCCATTCGGTTCTTCAGACCCCCAATAGATATCACACATGACCAATATACACGGTCCACAATAATAGTATCTCCCACCGGAGTCGACACATGAACAGATGTAACTAAGGACTCACGGGGCATATCCAGAAAATGGGAAAAATATGATTGAACATAGGAATACGTGGAACCAGGATCAAATAAGACCGAAGCATCTCAGTGACAGACTGAGACAATACCTATAATCACTACATCTAAGGCCATAGCATCTGGTCTAGCTGGAAGTGCGTAAAAATGAGCCTGACCTCCACCTGATCGACCTTCCCCTCTAGGGCGGCCTCTAGCTGTCTGACCCCCACCCCTAGGTGCCTGGGCGGGTGGTGAAGTAACTGGAGCTGAAGTCAAGGGTTGACTCCTCTGCTGAGGTGGACCCCCAAGAAGACGAGGACATTGTCTCCTCATATGCCCGAACTCCCCACACTCATAACAACTCCCTAGTGCGGGAGACGGGGATTGAAAGGAACCCCTGGCACCAGGATAGCCACTAGAAGAACCATGCATAGAGGAACCCTGAACTGCTGGTGCTCGAGATGAACTCTGGGCTGGAAGGGCACTGAATGAAGAGCGAGCCAGATGAGAACTACGGGGACCATGCCCTGATGATGCACCACTATAAGCTGGGAGAACTAGATGAGGGGGACTAAATGGGCGGCCTCTATTATGCTGAAAGTGGCCCCTAGAGGGAGAACTGCTGAAACTACCAGATCCTCAAGGCTTATGGGCCTCCCTCTCATCACGCTCCTGACGGCGAAATGCCTCAATATCTCGGGCAATATCCACAACCTGCTCAAAAGTAGCACCTGATACCCTCTCTCGAGTCATCAATACGAAGCTGATAAGTAAGGCCATCCACGAACCTCCTGATCCTCTCTCTCTAAGTAGGAACCAACTCTGAAGCATGATGAGCTAGATCTAAAAACCTCATCTCATACTGCATCACAGTCAACTCATCCTGACGCAGTTGCTCAAACTGTCTACGCAGCTCCTCTCTGCGAGACTGGGCAACATACTTCTCTAAGAAGAGAGTGGAAAACTGCTGCCAAGTAAGGGGTGACGCACCAACAGGCCTACGCCTCTCATAAGACTCCCACCAAGTAAATGCAGCTCCTGAGAACCGGAAAGTAGTAAACAAGACCCCACTGGTCTCCAGTACCCCTGCAGTGCGAAGAATCCTCTGACACTTGTCTAAGAAACCCTGGCCATCCTCACCCTCACCACCACTATATGTCGGAGGCTGAAGTCTACCGAATCTCTCCAACCTACGTTGATCGTCATTTGGCATGACTGGAATCAAAAAATCCTGGACAGGTGCAACCGACTAGGCTGGAGCTGCCCCAGGTGTCTGAAGCCCCTGAACTACATGTTGAGGTGTACGGGCAACAGGAGTCTGGTTGCCTCCCCCGACCTGAGAAGTAGCGGCTGTAGTAGAAACCGCGACTGCTTGTGCAAGACCGGTGCACACGGTTAGAATCTGGGTCAAAGTCTCCTGAAGGCCCGGAATCACAATAGGCACTGTCGGTGGCTGAGCCGGTCCGGCTGGAACATCTGCGGTGGGGACCTGATCTGGAATAATAGGTGGGTCTACGGGTACTACCCCGACTGCTGTACGGGCTGCACCCATACCTCTACCACGGCCTCAAATGTGACCTCAACCCCTCGCTGGCCTAGCTGGTGTCTGGTCACCCTGATCGGTAGCGCGTGTCCTCACCATCTGTGAGAGAATGAAACAGTAGAAGTTTAGTTTCTAGAATCAACATATTCACACGGCAAAATTCAAGAATGTGAGATTTTCCTAAGGGTTCTGCAACCTCTCGAAGATAAGTACAGACGTCTTCGTACCGATCCGCAAGTTTCTACTAAACCTGCTCATGACCGATGAGTCCTATGTAACCTAGGCTCTGATACCAACTTGTCACGACCCCAAACCTAAACTAGGCTTGATGGTGCCTATCGATGATATTAAGCTAGCCAATTTACTGAGAATAACATATAAGGTTTTCCATTCAATACATAAGTTATCCAATATTTCCTTAACATTCTATTTTTAAGCATTTCAAAGTATTAAAAATAGCCACAATGTTTAACACATCCCCAACACATGAAGTCCCCATTTCAGATATTTTCATAAAAATCCCAAGTTTCAATTAAAATCTCGTGTAAAACATTTGTATAACAATTTCATCAGAGGCTCAGTGCAAAGGAGAGTGAAAACAATAGTTTCAAAAAATTTCAGCCCCTCGAGCACAATGACACTAGCAAATAAAGCCTCTCGGGCAAGCCTCTCAGTCACTCGTGACTCTACTATCACAAGTCAATGCTCTCACTCAGCACTCTCACTCAACAGGTGCCATATATATATATATATATACATATAATATCCTCTACGGTGTGCAGCCCGATCCATATAATATCCGCTGTGGCGAGCAGCCCGATCCATATATAGTAGTCGACTGTGCTCACTGAGGGTGTACAGACTCCGGAGGGGCTCCTACAGCCCAATCGCTATATCTCTGCGTCGTGCAGCCCGATCCACATATATCTCGCTGCGGCATGCATATATATATATATAATGTTGCGGCGTGCAGCCCGATCCATAACTATTCTCACAATACGGCTCTCGGCCTCTCTCAGTCATCCTCACAAGCTACTCGGGCATTTCAGTACAACTCAGGGGACTCAGCCCAAATATCTTTCATTTATTTAAAATAGAGTGGTGAACAAGAATAAGCAGTAAACAGGTACAAATCATGACTGAGATTATATTTTCTATCAAAAACAGTGTGAGAATAGTAGTAAAATACCCCTGAGGGTTCAAACAGGTCGGCACAAGGTCCCAAGCATGAGGTACTGCCCAAATATAGTATCAATATCTAAAATACGGGGTATCATATGATTTCAAATCAAATACGCGGCTTAATAGTCGTTACAGGACGGACGAAGTCACAATCCCTACCGGTGCACAGCCACATGCTCGTCACCTAGCATGTGCGTCACCTCATTTAACAAAACAATACGAAATACCGGGATTTATACCCTCAAGTCTAGATTTACAATCGTTACTTACCTCAAACCGGCCCAAAATCCTAATCTGCGATGCCTTTGCCTCTTGACTCGGCCTCCAATTGCTCCGAATCTAACCAAAACCAGATTAATATCATCAATATATGCTAAAGGAACAAAGCCTACTCGAAAATTATAAAATTTAACCAAAAATCTCGAAATTGGCAAAACCCGACCCCTCGGCCCACGTCTCGAAATCTGATAAAAATCACAAAACTGGAATCCTTACGCTCTCACGAGTTCATACTTAACAAATACATCAAAATTCAACCACATCCCCATTCAAATTCCCAAAAGAATTCCCAAACTTATCTTCCATTTTCTCCCAATTTCCATTCCAATTTCTCAAATTAAATGATGAGATTCAAGACTAAATCATGGAATTGAACCAAATCTAAGTGAGAGATACTTACCCCAATCACTCTACTGAAAATCTCTTCAAAATTTGCCTTATCCCGAGCTCTCCAATAGTTTTTGAGGTTTTTTCACTTAAACCCTCGATTTTGGATATAAACTTTCTGCCTAGGTGCATTACTCACTGCGATCGCGAACTCCGCACGCGATCACGAAGAACAAAAATGCTGCCCCACAAATTAACCTTACGCGATCGCAGAAACAAACACGCGATCGTCGAAAACAGCCCCTCACATCAACGCGAACGCGATCAGCTCTATGCGATCGCATAGAGAAATTCCCTCACCACACTGCCACTCTAAATCCTTCTACGCGAACGCGACCTCAGCCACGCGTTCGCGATGCACAGCTCCACAAAACTACACGATCGCGTCCCTGACCCCGCGACCGTATTGAAGAAAATTACCCCTGACCACAAATAAGCCTATGCGGTCGCGAATGGACTCCTGCGATCGCTTACAAGGAAACCAGAAACATCTTATACCAGATTTCGGCAGTTGCCGACCAAATACTAAGTTCGTTAACCACCCGAAACACATCTGAGACCCTCGGGACCTCAACCACACATGCCAACACCTCCCATATCCTCATTCAAACTTAGTCGAGTCTTCGAACTACTCAAAACAATGCCAAAACACCAAATAAACCCCGGATTCAAGCCTAAGAACTTAAAAACTTCCAATTTCGGCCAACGGTGCCGAAACCGCCCAAACCATGTCCGATTGACCTGAAAATTTGCACACACCTCCAAAATGACGATATGAACCTATTCTAACCTCGGGAATTCCATTCCGACCCCGATAGCTAATTTTCCACTACCGACCGGAAATCATCAAAAACTCAATTTCGCCAATTCAAGCCTAATTCTACTCCAAACCTCCGAATAACATTCTGAGCACACTCCTAAGTCCCAAATCACCTAACGAAGCTATCTGAGCCATAAAATCCACGTTCCGAGGTCATTCACCTAATAGTCAACTTCCGATTGACTTTTCTAACTATAAAGTCAACTTAAGAGATTAAGTGTCTCATTTCTCACCACGACCACTCCAAACCCGAACCAACCGACCCCGCACAACATAAATAAGCTAAACAACACATGATAGAGCAGAAACATAGAAAATGGGGCTAATCTCACGGAACGATCGACCGGATCATTACATTACTTGGGATTGATTTTTTCAAGAAAGGTTTTATAATAGGGAAACTTATCCTAGAAACTCTTTCCAGGGTGACATAAATATTTTGCTCATAGTTAGATAGCTAAGGTTTTTAGGAAAACAAATATTATATATTAAAATAGTTTTTAGCCAGTATTCTTATGAGTACTAATTGTAAGGAACATTTAGAAGTTGATTTTGTTAAATATCAGAAAATTTAACCAGGGGTAAAGGATGAAAAAGGATGAAATATTCTTTTGAGGGAGTTGTAAATGGGTTGGTAACAACTAGTTGAAGCCATGAAAGTGGGGGCATTTGCACCTATACTCGTTTTTTGGGTCACGTTTTAACTTATATCCGTTTTGCAAAAAAAATTGCAAGCCTACCCATTTTTCGCATAAACTTCAGGCATACGGGCCTGAAGTTGTTTGTTATTGCTGAACTTAAGCATTCTACTAGCTGAAGTTTTGTTCTTTATTTGTTGTACTTAAGCATGTTTTAGCTGAAGTTTTATCCTGGATTCAATAGTTTTGTCGTAAAGCTTTTTCAAAAACTTCAGCAGAAGATGTTGAAGTTATTTAGTTCATTTGTAAAAACTTCAGCACAAAATAAGCTGAAGTTTTGTACCGGATTCATTAGTTTTGTCATAAAACTTTTCAAAAATTCCAGCAGAAGCTGCTGAAGTTATTTAGTTCATTTGTATAAACTTCAGCGCTAAATAAGCTGAAGTTTTGTCCTGGATTCATTAGTTTTGTCATAAAGCGTTTTCAAAAACTTCAGCAGAAGATGCTGAAGTTATTTAGTTCTTTTGTAAAAACTTCAGCATTAAATAAGCTGAAGATTAGTTTTGTCATAAAGCTTTTTCAAAAACTTCAGCAGAAGATGCTGAAGTTATTTAGTTCATTTGTAAAAACTTCAGCACTAAATAAGCTGAAGTTTTGCACAGGTAGCCGGAAGAAGGAGCGTCTGAAATTGTAAAACTTAGGGTATAAGTTAAATAATTTTAAAAATATGAGTACAGATTAAATGAGAGCGACCAAATAAGGCACTCTGTACAATTTTTACATCAAAGTGTCACCAAATAAAAAAAGAAATTGAAAATCATGAAGAGGGTGGCCTTTTACTCTTCTATTAATGTTACTAGTACATCGTTAATTCATTAATTGGCAATCCTCTTGTTCTAATCATATACTGTTGATTAATTGTAGACGTAATGTCTGGTTGATAAATACACGTTTACCATCTTTATATATCTCCTTACTCAAAATTTATTTAAACTTTGATTGAGAAGTTAATACCTAGTATTCCGGATGATAGTTAAAATTAGGGGTGTCAGGATATTTAAAAACCGACTAAATCAATCGAATCGTACCGCATTGTACTAATTTTTAGGTTTTTTAAAAAAAAATTGTAAGTTCTTATATAAATTTATAATCGTACCGATAATTCGGATAGATTTTTTATTATAAAAATAAACCAAAACATATCGAATCGTACCGAATAAATATACATGTGAAAAAATATATTTATGTAGTAAATTTAAAAATAATAAAGCATCAAATTTTTATTTGGGCCTTGGAATTATAAAAACGGTTTTAAACCAACAAGTAGTTAAACTCAAAATACTAATTCCTAAAATCTATTATATATGCTACTTTTACTGAAACTAAACTATTTCCAGCATCTTCATTAGCAAGACACTAAGTATTCTAGTGATTATGAGTAGCAAACTACAATGTATTGAATATGTTTCCTTTCGTATAATTTAGATTTATGTTTATGATATTTAATCTTCTATAGACTTTATTCTTGAGCCCCAACTTGGTTAATATCTTTTTACGCATATGATTTATATTTGTTTTGTCTTTGCTTGGTTTCTTTTACGTTGTTGTAGAATAGTTGATGGATCTATACGTTACCCATCTTTCATGTTACTTTTAATTCATCACCCTTTAATAGTAAAAATGTTTAGAGAGTTTTGTTAAGTCCTATAAAAGAACGTATATTATTGCATTCTACTTCTACTAGTGATTTTTACATGACATTAAAAAAAATACCGAAAATTAACCTAACCGTACCGATACCAAAGAGAAACCGACATGACTAGGACGGTTTCGAAAAATTAATTTTGGTTATATATAATAGAATAACCAAAAAATTAGTATGATACAAATATTATAAAATAATCGGCCGAACCGAACCATTGACACCCCTAGTTAAATCAACATTAAGAGTATTAGGTTTATTTTAATATAGTGGTGGCAAAATAGATTTAAAAAAATATCTATCCATATTATCCACAAAAAATGGGTTGGATAACGAACTTTTAAAAATGGGTCAAATATGAATAAAATCCGTATTATCCACTTAAAAAATGATTAATCAATAAGTTAAACATTTACATTTGCAAAAACTCAAATTGGAGGTTCCCGAAGTTTGGAAGATAGTAATTTTCCCAAGAGTGGTTATATTCAAGAAGACATGAATAATATGAATATTCATATTATCTGCTAGTTAACCCATTTTTTATCAGTAATATTAAATATGAATCAAACATTTTGTTCGACTTGGTATTATCCGTCTTTAACTCGCCCATGTCCAGCCCATCTGTTTACCACCCACCCCTATCTTATAATAAGATGAAAATGATTAGAAGGGGAACGTAGTTGAGTCATAGCTTCTAACCATATACTTTGATATTTTCATTAATTTTCCCAAGTTTCAAACACTAACACTAGATGATTAACTAAAAGTACAGAGTGGGAAGGACTCAAATCTGTAAAAGCACATCAAACTAGAAGAATTTAAACTTTGAAAAGGAAAATATCATAAAACATTAATTAATTACTGATATCTCGTCATACTTATCAATTTAGTACCTTACATTTTCTTTCATCTGCTACACAATTTCTAGCTATCAATTATTCCATTATTACATACAAATTACATTTCCTTCTGCAGCTAGAACCAGGAGTTTCAATAACATCAAGATCCTCAGGTTTCACCTCATTAGGCAGCTTCCAATAGAAATAATAAAGAAGTACATGTTGAGCTAAAGTCAGCTCAATGTTGGCTAAACCAAATGAAATTCCAGGGCACATTCTTCTTCCTCCCCCAAATGGTAAATACTCAAACTCTTGTCCTATAAATTCAATATTATTTCTACTGTCCTTGAACCTCTCTGGTATAAATCTCTCAGCATCTACCCAAAACTCACTATTAATTGCCCATGCTTTCACAATTACCTTTGTGTTTATGGAAATATCAAATCCATTAATTACACATTGCTCCCTGCATTCTCTTGGAAGTAACAAAGGAAGTGGTGGATGTAACCTCAGAGTTTCTTTAATTACTAACTTTAGATACCTCACTTCTTTTAAATCATTCTCTTTTACTCTTCTCTTTCCCTTGAGGATTTGTCTCAATTCTATTTGTGCCTTTTCCGTAACATTGGGATTTCTCATCATTTCTACCATTGCCCAATCAAGAACGGTTGCTGAAGTTTCAGTCCCTGCTAAAAACATGTCCTGCATACATATATTTAAGATGGATTCCTGTTATATACACTGATTCTAAACTAATAATTCTAGCAATACTTCTAAGTTGTAACAAATAACATCGTTAGTTCCCCGGCAACAGCGTCAAAATTTGATCACGCCCAACTATGCCTTATAAAATACAAAGCGGTCATTGCAAATATAATCCGTTTTTCAAGTCCGGAGTCAAATCCTCAGGGAATCAACCTATTTATTACAACTTTTAGTGATGCTAGTATAAGCTCAGACAATATCCGGATGCAAGATTCTTATCAATAATTATTGGGATTTGTTTACTGAAGGAAATGATATTAAAACTAACAATATTAAAGATTAAAGATAACTCAATGGTAAAAAGATCTAGGGTATTGATTTCCCCAATTGCTAGACTAATTCTTAACTCTTTTGCTATAATCTCGCCGTATTACTCTATGAGGATTATGAGCTATGGGCTACCGCAATTATCTCTCAATCAACTATGGTAATTTACTAGAGAATTCTCTTGAACTACTCTAGCTGATAATTTATGCAACTCTGACTTATCTCACCAAAGCTTCGTTATTTCTAACCCCACTTTTAAATTCAAGTAATGAATCTCTTCAATTACCCAAAAGTGGTGTTGTTCAACAACAATCTAACCTAGTATTCTTTCTCAAGCAACACAAGGCAATTAGACACGATTAATCAAGGGCTCATTCAATTAATCACCATAAAAAATATAGTTGAACAATCATAGATTAAACCTGGCTCGATTATCACAAAATTGAGTCAAAACTTCATCTAACAATTGGTTCCATCAACCCTAGACAGATTGTTTAGCTACTCATGTTAGAACACAATGAAAGCATAAAATAATTCATAATTCCCAAAATAATGAAAAAGGATGGAGAATAGAAAAACTCTAATTGTAGCTTGGTCTTCTCACACTTGTTCTTGCCTCCAAAGTGAGTCTAAAACAAGCTTAAATCTTTCTTGGACGAGTTTATGGGGTTTAAATAGGGTTAGGATACTTTCTCCCGTTTTTACACTTGGGTCCCTAAATTTTCTGGGCATTTCACGAATCGACCGCGGCCTCGGTCGCGGTGGGCTTTAGTCCAGTCCTCCTTCGCCTTTCCTTGCTTATTTTCACTTGGGTTCTTCTTGATTGGCCTTATATTCCCATTATTGACTCCAAAACGCTCCATAGTATCTTCCGAACTTGGATTATTTCCTGCAAAGCATAAAAACACTAATTAAAGCATTTTGCTATCATTTTGCACTTAAAACAATAATAAAGTATGATTCATTTAGAGTGTAAGTAGCGTCTATATAGTCTACTATCAAGCATACAACTTTTCTGTAAGGTTAATAGTGGATCCTAATTTTGATTTCACATATTCAACAAGGTCGAATGCTTCTTCCTCCCTTATAGAGGCAAATGATTGTACATTCTTGGCACTCTAAGAGTTCTAACGTGCACAACTTACGCATTTGTCTCCAGTAATTGCCGTATGGAGCAAAAGCAATATCCGAATAGTTGTAACACAAAATCTTGACACTTAAAAGCTCAGGGCGATTTGTGAATGCGATGTCTTGAACTTTTACACCAAGCTGCAAGTGCATTAGCGACCCATGCTTTTTGGCTAATTAAATGGCGAATGCTACCTATGAGAGGCAATTTCCATGGACCTGGAGGCAAGTTTAGAGTAGTTTCATTTTGCTATTTTCTTAGATAACTTCACAATCAGAAGGAAAAGTAATGTGAGGGAAGTGGCAAGAGCATGGGAATAAAGTTGTAGCTCCATTATTATATTGTTGGAGGAAATAGCAGCAGCTGGATATATCCTTTGAAGAATGCTTGCTACTCTTTTTGTAAGCAAATTTATGTTTATTTAATTTCTTTTGAACGCACGTTTTCTTTGAAGTTTGATTTCGATAACCAAATATATTTATACACTCTTTCGTATTATTTAGGATTGAGTGCAACTTACACAAAGTATAAGAATTGGCTCATTTGGTATTACTTGGCCCCTCTTCTTAAATCAAGTATAGGACTAAAATCAGAAAAGATTTACGTGAATTTTGTAAAGGACAAAGGAAATTATTGTTGGGACTCACTGTGTATCGCATAAATATTCATAGTCAAACAACGGAAATAAAAGTATATTTTACGTGGAAAATCCTTTCCATCTAAGGAAAATGACCCAAAGAGCAAATTGGTATTACTATAGTGAGATTAATACAACACTCAAAGGTGTCACACTCGCAAAAAAATACCCTATTTTAATTTTCCACCTCACCACAAATCCACAATACAACTTCGTCGCTCAATATCTTTCCTCACTATCTATTTTCTCACTCCTTCATTGATTTGTTCTGTGCAATTGTTGTGTTACTTCTCTTTTCTCTGTGGTGCATTCCAACGGAGGAGAGGTATCATAATTATGGTAGTAGAATGTAAATGGGAAATTTACCTAATTAACCTATAATAGAAACTTATTTATCATTTTTCTATAGGTTACTTAAAAATTATATTTCAATCTATTTTTACTATTTATTATTTACACAAAACCTTAATAAAGAGAGTATCCCTTAGAACTAGGATTTAACTGAAATACCCCTTAAGAATTCATATATCAATTTTGAGGGAGGTTGATTAACTTTAGAGTTGGTTTTAGCTATAGAAGAAGAAGAAGAAGAAGAAGAAGAAGAAGAAGAAGAAGAAGAAGAAGAAGAAGAAGAAGAAGAAGAAGAAGAAGAAGAAGAAGAAGAAGAAGAAGAAGAAGAAGAAGATAGAGTTGGTTTTAGCTATAATTGTATGATAATTGTATCGTAATTGTACCAGATTTGTTCATAATTATATCACAATTGTATTAAAGTTGTATTTGATTTGTATCTGATACATCAATACCTAAAATAATACAAGATACAATACTAATGCAATTATAATATAATATTGTATCAGAATTTAAGTTTAGTGTTATGATTGGAACTTGAAGAAGATAAATTGGAATAATATCACAAGTTTTT
Source organism: Nicotiana undulata (assembly GCA_005239495.1). Classification (NCBI taxonomy): domain Eukaryota; kingdom Viridiplantae; phylum Streptophyta; class Magnoliopsida; order Solanales; family Solanaceae; genus Nicotiana; species Nicotiana undulata. Next base: position 90,339 of record ML282113.1, on the reverse strand, counting down.
ATAATTGTACTTGTATAAAGAAGAAGAAGAAGAAGAAGAAGAAGAAGAAGAAGAAGAAGAAGAAGAAGAAGAAGAAGAAGAAGAAGAAGAAGAAGAAGAAGAAGAAGAAGAAGAAGAAGAAGTTTCCGAATTGTATTACGATTGTATGATAATTGTATCGTAATTGTACCAGATTTGTTCATAATTATATCGCAATTGTATTAAAGTTGTATTTGATTTGTATCTGATACATCAATACCTAAAACAATATATGATACAATACTAATTCAATTATAATATAATATTGTATCAGAATTTAAGTTTATCGTTATAATTGAAACTTGAAGAAGATGAAAAACCAGAATTATATCACAAGTTTTCAGAATTGTATCACGATTGTATCATAATTGTACTTATGTAAAGAAACTTGTTGAAGAAATTGTATACCAAACGTATATTAATTGTATATGGTCATGAGCAATTGTAAGTTTGTGTCCAATTTCACCTTTGAATTTTGTACGAGCCATTATCCTAGTAATAATAGTTTTGCTAGAGTTTAGGGATTTTTGAAATTGTTGAAGAAACTTGGTTAGCAACTGAATATTTTTGATATCGCGTGACATTTTATTCTGTGTGTACAGATTTATAACTGCAAAAAAAATCTTTTTGGCTATTCTGGAAAGCAGTAGTCCTGTGTTATTGGATTTGTTAGATTAGGGGTAACTTTCCTAATATTTTAAGGAAAATAGGAACAATTTTCCTTTATAACGTTATATCTAGTATTAAATGGTTCCAACCAAAATCATTTAGCAACTGAAACAACTTACCAACTTTTTGTTGAAGAAGTACAACTATCGAAGAGAGAGAAAAAGAGATCTATTGAAGAAATAAGGATGCAAAGAATGAGGAGAAGAGAGGAAAAATAAAGGAAATGATATAATTAAATCCATTAATTGAAGGCATTAATAATGAGGTGCGATAGAATTCGAGGGTCCACCAAACTATATAGAGAATCAGGTTCTCTATCAGTTTTCACAGATTACACACACACATAGCAGAACGTAAATAACACTGAGAGTTTTTACGTGGAAAATTCTCAGCAACGTGATAAAAAATCATGACCTACCCTTGTAGGATTTCAACTTCACAACTGAGCAAAACGTTTAGATTACAACCTATTGTAACCTAGGAATTAACTCCTTAATCTCTCACTAACTTGTAACACACTTATTATAAGCCACTTTGTAATACCTCTATTACAAAGACTTTACAACTTGACTAACTCTAGCCAAGGCACAAACAAGGGGGTTTATGATTTACAAGAGTTTCCTACACACTGATTCTATGTAAGCTAAGTAGGAGTTACAAGTAATAACATTAACAAAGTTACAACTCAACTAAGGACATACAATCACTTGATATGGGGAACTGGTCTGTAGTAGTGTTGTTCTTTGTTCTTGATGCACTTGAGAATTGTTGATCGGAAGCTTAATCACTGTTGGAGTTCTTGAGTGACTTCTCTAAGTGTTCAAGTGATGTTTTGTCATTAGTTTAATGTTAATATAACATTGATGACATCACTTAAATGATGTAAGCAACTTTGGTACAAGGTCCTTCCCAATGGAGGTAACTGTTGCACTGTGTTGTACTGATGCGTGTGCAGTCACTCACTTTTCAATTGTGGAGAGTTGACTTATTACAATCACCAGGGGAATTAAAGACCATATGTTCCCCTTGTTGATTCTTTAACTTCTGAGGTACTGACGAACATCTCCAGCTTAAGTCTGGTTGTTTTCATGCGCTTGGGAATGCAGACCAAATGTGGATCAGGTTCCTCATCTGGTTCCTGACATTAAGTTTGTTAGATCATCAAAACATAAAACAAAGGTACTTATAACCTTTCAATTTTCCCCTTTTTGATGATGAAAAACTTTTAATTGAAAATCCTATGAAGAACCACAAAAAACTAGAAGGTGATCTAGGAAGGCCATTTAGTTCCCCCTGAATCTATATTCCCCCTTAATCAATGCACATCATTATTCAATTATGCAAAATCTTCCCCCTTTTGGCACCATAAAAAGAAGAATACCAAGTAACTAGAAAAAAAAATCTAGCGTGGTTAACTCATGCCACTTGTGTGCACACAAACATGATAGAAAACAGAGACAAAATAATAATATCATACATGGCAAAGGGGGAAAACCTTCCATAAAACAATTTGGATTTTACAAATGGGTGCAAATTCAATGTTACCATCCATAATTCCAAAACAAAAACAATTACAAACAACAAAAAGGCATCATCAAAAACATTCACAAGAGACGGACACTAGAAACTGGACACGGAAGGGGACACTGCTTAGGGGGCACTGGAGGAAGAGGGCTTCAAGGAGGGGGCAAGGGTTTTGAGGACAATATCCATGCGAGCATTCGCCAACATTTGCTCATTGAGCAGTCTTTCTTTCAGGTTCTCCACCTGTTTCCTGAGGTCAGCATTCTCCTTCGTCAAGAGGGCAACCTCTGAGCTGTGAGAACTAGTGGAACCAGGTGCCTCTTGTAGCTGACTGAGCTAACTCTCAAGAATCGCGTTCCTTGCCTTCAACTTCAGGATCTCCTCTGTGGCACTACTATGAGCATTTATCAGTTGAGAGATAGTAGAGGTGCTTCCAACTCCTCCGACCTTGTCAATACACTCACACTCCTCAAGAGTGGTCTTGGAGAAGGTATGCTTCTTAGTGCCCACTTTGTCCTGTCCCATAGGTACCTTGAAGAACTCGAAGACCTTTTTAAGAAGAAACCCATAAGGTAGCCCATGGATTCCCTCCTTAAAGTCTTCCACCTTTTGCATATGCTAAATCATTATCCCAAGTAGATTGATGGTGGTAAAACCAACCAAGTATTCCATAAGTACCAGGTCAGTTTTGGACGTAATAGATCTCCTCTCAGTGCGGGGAAGCAACATTTTGTTAACCATCTCAAAAAGCAACTGATATACTAAGTGCCTTCTTATGCACCCGTCTTCCCTGCTGTATTGCCTTGTCCTTGACTATGGCATTTTTGAAATTGGACGAGCAGGCACCTTGAACAGAAGATAACCTTCAGTAAGAACACCCAGAATTGACCCCAACACGACATAGTCCATCACTATTTCCACCTCATTTACCAACACACATATGTGATCATCTTACACTTTGAAGAAGTCGGCATAAAAACTCCGCACTTCCTCCTCATACACCTTTGGGACATTATTTGTAAACAAATGAGTCCACTGTTGGAACTCACAAATTTCCACTAACTTCCTCATCCCATCAAGTTCCACAATGTCAGGGGAAAATGTGCGGCCTCACAGCACCTTCTAATTTCTCAAATTCTCTTTCCCAGAACTCAGACACTCACCAACTTTTGGTTTCTTGGAGGAACCGGGTTCCTCATCATCATCCACTTTTCTTTTCACTGACTTGCTAATAGATTTTCCCTTCTCCACTGACTTTTCATGCACATTTTTGACAGAGTCTTCCACTTCTTCTCTATCAGACTTTCCACCACTCTCTTTCATTGTATTATCACCAGATTTCTCCACAAACTTTTCATAGAAACAACATCAACACTCTTGGTTGGACTCTCAACACTTGTAGAAGTGTTTCTTTTGGAATGAGAGAGTGTGTGCTTCTTCCTCTAGGGATTGTGACTCAAGGAACTAGGTTCCTCTTCTGCTTCCTCATCCACTTTAACAACAGGAATGAACTTTTCATGTACAGATTTTCCATCCTTTACCAACTTTCTCCTTCTTTGACTCCTTTGACTTTTATTGAGATCAGACTCTAGAGCCTCCTTTTTATGCAACCGTGTAGTGGGTCTCTTAGGCGTTGGCTCTGGAGTTGCAACTGGCTTACTCCTAGCCCTGATAAAACTAGCAATCACCATATCATCCAAATCGTCTTCACTATCAGACCGCATCCCAAGAACTTGATTAGACAAGGGTTCAACATAGAAATGGGGAGAATGAGCAGGATCAATACTGACATGGGGAGATGACCCCTGACTTGGGTCCTCTGTGAATGGATCAGGTTCATCCTTAGGGACCCCAATATTATCATCTTATGCTGAATTTTCAACCGGCACAAGCTCTCTCCCATCTATTATGGCATGAGGCTCTTCCCCATGAGGCTCAGACAGTGGCGAAGCTAGAAATATTTTCAAGGGTGTTCAAACCTGAAAGAAGTAAAAAAAATCCGAACAAAGGGTGTTCAATATATGATTTATACATCTAAAATCAATATTTTATTTATATACACAGTGTAATTTTTTGTAATATTTTGGTGAAGGGTGGTCAAATAAGGTGGCTTCGCCCCGGGCTCAGACCCCTCTACACCTTCCTAAACAAAAACCCCTTCAGCAGCTATGGAGAGCATATTTTTCATTGCCTCCTTTTCTTGTGGTTCCATGGAAATCTCAACAGAAGGAATGTCACCTGTAGACTCACGACCTATCATGGTTGTGTTAGAATTATCAGAACTAGCCTCTTGGTTTGCACTTGAGTTCTCTTCCATAGCGAGATTCGATGTTTCCTGATTTCCCTCTTCAACCAAGTTACCATGTTCACTCTGTTTTTCCGACAAGATTGGAGAAGAGCTGGTAGCCACAAACATATTCGGAGTCAAGTTTTGTGACTTCGATGAGAACCAGAACCTGAGTGGGTAGGAGATGAGACAGAGTGTGGGGAAGACTCTGCTCTAGGGTTTGGACTGGTGGTTGTGTTGGGTGAGGAGTCTACCACTGGAGTTTCAACTGGTATGGATTCGATAGGGTTACTGTTGAGAACATCAGAGTTTTCTTGATTCTCAGACATGGAGGAGTTCACTAGAGGGATTAGTGGTTTGAGAAGAGAGGAAAAAGAGTGAAAATTTTGAAGTTTCAAGTGAGGGGTTTGTGATAATGATAGATGTATTTGTGAGAGGTGAGGGACTGGTTATGAAACGACGACAATTTTTGGGGAGTCGGGTCGTTCAGTAACAGGTGAGACGTTTTGGTTCAAAAGACTCAAAGTAGAGAAACTGACACATTGATGATATGGCATTGTTTTTATCCGTTCTAAATGTTGTCTAAGAAAACAAAGAAGCTACTAACCTGTGTCAGGAGAGTTAGGTTCCCTGACAGGTCTTTCAAGTGTAAGCTTAACCCCTTTTACCAGCATGCACTACATCAGCTGCTCTGTAATCATCATGCGTGTCTACTTGCAACGGTATAGATATGAGCTAGACTTCGCCAGAAAACACTTTTAGCTAATTTTACTTGTACATTTCCTTCATAGCCAATCATTGGGGAACCAGGTCCTCAGTTGGGTTTTATCAACCCAGTGCCAGGCGATTTCTTTCAAAATGTTCTCTACTCAGGGCTTTGGTGAAAATGTTTGAAATCTGATCTTGAGTGCTGCAAAACTTCATACAGATGAGCCTTTTTTTCAACATTGTCCCTGAGGAAGTGATGACGTACATCAATGTGCTTAGTCCTCTTATGTTGGACTGGATTTTTGGTCATATTGAGTGCACTTGTACTGTCACACATGAGAGGTACACAATCTGAGTACACTCAAAAGCCTTCTTGCTGCTGCTTGATCCACAACAATTGAGCACAACAACAAGCAGCTGATACTTATTCCGCTTAAGCAGTTGATAATGCCACTGAGTTTTGGTTCCTTGTACCCCATGAGATGAGACAAGAACCGATAAATTTTCCATTCTAAACGTGTTTTTCCTGTTCACCAGATATCCTGCATAATCAGCATACCCAATGAGATCAAAGTTGTCACCTGAGGGATAGTAGAGAACCTCATGGGGTCAAAGTTGTCACCTGAGGGATCAAAGTTGTCAGCATACCCAATGAGATCAAAGTTCCTTTAAGATATCTCAATATTCTTTTAGCATCCTTCAAATGAGACTCCTTTGGATTTGATTGGAATTGCACAGAGACCCACGCTGAACACAATGTATGGTCTGCTTGCAGTGAGATACAAGAGTGACCTTATGATCCCTCTATACGTGGTTTGATTTATAGGGGAACCAGGTTCATCCATGTTTAGACGAGTCGCTGCCAATAGGGGTGTCAATAACTTTTGATGCTTCCATGTCAAACCTTTTCAGCAGCTCCTTGATGTACTTTTGTTGACTTATTAATGTTCCCTTTTGAGATTGCTTCACTTGAAGTACCAGGAAGAAATTTCATTCTCCTGTCATACTCATCTCATACTCACTCCCCATTAGTTTTGCAAACTCTTCACAAAGAGAGTCAGTTGTGGCTCCAAAAATGATATCATCAACATATGCTTGAACAATGAGCAGGTTCCTCCCGCGTTTCTTCAGAAAAAGAGTGATGTCAATTTTCCCTCTTGTAAAGCCATTTTCTAGAAGGAACTTTAATAACTTTTCAAACCAAGCCTGGGGAGCCCTGCTTTAGACCATACAATGCCTTGTCCAGCTTGAACACATGCTCAGGATGCTCGTGACACTCAAATCTAGGAGGTTTCTTGACATAAACTTCTTCTTTCAGGAAGCCATTCAGAAATGCTTTTTTGACATCCATTTGGAACAATGTGAATTCCATATGAGATGCAAAGGCAATAAGAATTCTTATAGCCTCCATTCGAGCAACTAGAGCAAATGTTTCATCATAATCAATCCCTCTCCCTAATTGTAGCCTTGAATTACAAGCATTGCCTTGTTTCTTGTTGTATTTTCAAACTCATCAAGTTTGTTCCTAAATACCCACATGGTCCCTATGTTATTTCGATTTGCAGGTCGAGGAACCAGGTGTCATACCTTGTTTATCTTAAATTGATGCAGCTCTTCTTGCATGGTTGTGATCCAGTCTGAATCTTTCAGTGCTTCTTTGATATTTTTGGGCTCTATTTGGGAAAGAAAGGTCGAAAATGCAAGTGAGTTTTTGGCTTTTGATCTGGTTTGAACTCCTGAGTCAAGAGGGGTGATTATGTTTTCAAGATATGTGAGCTTTTGTGATTCTAATTTGGTACCTGAAACTTATTGGTAGAGGAACCAGGTATATATGACTGAGGTTCTTGTCCACTTCTTACTTCAGCAAGTGGAGTACCTTGGGCTGCATCAACAACTTTATTTTCAGCTTCAGTTGTTGTGATTGTGGAACCAGGTTCCTCTCCAATGGATGGAGATATAGTTGCATCATCTTCGCTGGATTCCTTGACATGAACCATCATGTCTGCCTTTCCATTTGTCATGTCAAAAACTTCACCTGGAACAGATAAAGGTTCTCTATCTTGATCAGCATGCCCTTCCTTCTCACAAGAGAGGTGAGATTCATCAAAGATCACATGTACACTCTCCTCAACGCATTGATTTCTTTTGTTATATACTTTGTAAGCTTTGCTTTGGGATGAGTAACCCAGGAAGATCCTTCATCACTTTTGGCATCAAATTTTCCAAGTTGTTTCTTGCCATTGTTGAGAACATAAACATTTGCAACCAAATGTCCTCAAGTGAGTCGGTCTGGGCTTTCTTCCATTCAGCAACTCATAAGGTGTTTTGTTTAGAAAGGACCTAATCATGAACCTGTTTATTAAGTAACATGCAGTGTTGACTGCTTCTCCCCAGAAATATTTTGCAATTCCACTATCAATTAGCATTGTCTTTGCCATGTCTTCAAGAGTCATGTTCTTCCTTTCCACAACACCATTTTGTTGTGGTGTTCTTTGAGATGAGAAGTTATGAGTAATACCATTTTCAACACATAATTCATCAAATTTGTCCTTATCAAACTCTGTCCCATGGTCTGATGTGATGCAAGCCACATTTGTTCCCATCTTCACTTGGATCTTCTTGACAAAGGCAACAAATACTTTAAAAGTCTCATCCTTGGTTCTGAGGAATAGGGTCCAAGTGAATCTGGAGTAGTCATCCACTATCACAAAGATATATTTTTTCCTCCTCTTCTTGGAACCCTCATAGGTCCACATAGATCCATATGAAGAAGATCAAGTGGCCTTGAGGTGTTGACTTCCTTTTTGGGCTTGAATGAACATCTGACATGCTTTCCTTTTGCACAGGCATCACATAATTTGTGTTCCTTGAATCTTGACTTGGGTAGACCACGAACCAGGTCCTTCTGGACTTGTTTGTTCGGTAATGAAAAACTTGCATGCCCCAGCCTTCTGTTCCATAATTCGGCATCGTCATCAACAACTCTTAAACAACTTAGATCACCACTTTACAAAGACTCAAAATCAGTAACATAAATGTTTTTGTATCTCTTGTCCACTAACACCACCTCACCAGTCACGAGATTTGTGACTGTGCATATCTTTGACAAGAATTCCACTTTGTTTCCCTTGTCACATATTTGAGAGACACTCATCATACTATACTTCAAGTCATTGACATAGTAAACGTTCTCAATTGAGTGAGTGAGTGACTTCCCAATCCTTCTAACTCCCAGAATGTATCCTTTTTTCCATTTCCAAAGGATACACTCCCTCCTTGCAGGGCCTTCAGTGAAAGAAAATCGATTATGTTTCCAGTCATGTGCTTTGAGCAGCCACTCCATGTACCATTGTTGGTTTCCCCCCTTCACTGCTCCATGAACAGGAAATCAAGGTTTAGATTTAGGAACCCAAACAAGTTTGGATCCCTTGTAGTGAGGAAAAAGATGAATGAGTGTTCTTTTAGTCCAGGCAAGCATCATGTGTTTTCTATGTGAGGGACTATGTTCTCTAGTAGTAGTTACTTTCTTAGCAAAAACTTTAGTTTTTTGTTGAGACTGAACCCTGGCTTTGCAGTTTTCCTTGAGGTGCCCATTGTTACCACAGTGAGTACAAAGCCAAATTATCGTGTACAGTAACATACTTGCTATGAGGGTTGAAGGGAGTCTTCTCCCTTTGAAACCCAATTCACTACGTGCCCCCCCCTCCTCCCCCAATTATTAATGTACATGGAAGTAATAACATCAGAGGACCAGGTCTAGTTGAGTGATTTTTCAAGATCACTCTTCACTCTTCCTAGTTCTTCCTGATGTTGTTTATTTTTCTCAAGCTCAGCACATAGACTGGAATTCATTGATTTTTACTCACTTTCAAGCTTAATGTGTGCATCACTTGCAATTTCCTTTCTCTTTTGAAAATTTCCAGGCTTACTCTCCATTTTAAGTTCCTCAATTGTCTCATTCAAGTCTAATATCACCACTAATAGGTCATCTCTCTCATGCTCAATGTTAGAACCTCTCTCAATTAAGACTTCTTTTTCCTTACTTACACACTCAATGGTTTCTTTTAGGTCTACCACAACACCCATTAAAGCATCTCTTTCATGTTTTATATTTGCAATTTTTCATCGAAGGCATCCTTCTCTTTCTTTAGATTCTCAATTGTTTCTTTTAAATCAACTACAACATCTACTAGGTCATCTCTGGTCTGTTTGGCTTCTCTTAATTCCAGGTTTAAAGCATCTTTATCATTTAAAAGATTGTGATAAGCATCAATTAACACATTTGCCAAAGACATGAGTTTTTTAGGAGAATAAGATTTTAGATTTCTCTGAACATCCAAAAAATTTACCTCATCATCGTTGTCATCTTCATCGTCATCAGATTGAGTCATCAAAGCAAAGATTGAGTCATACTCAGTTGATTCACTTTCCACTTCCAACATTGAACTATCACCATGACCACTTTCTTTTTCAGATATGCTGGAAGAGTCTCCCATCCAGCAAGAGCTTGCTTTACAACATTGTCAGCGACATTCTTTCTCTTGAAGCGTTTATCAGGAACCGGTCTCCGCTTGGTTGCTTTGTCTGAGTTGTGCTTGTATTGATCTTGCTTTAGGAGAGGATAATCCTTAATGAAGTTTCCTGGCTTGCCACATTTATGAGGTCATAATTTTTTGGCTTGTTAGAACTTCCCCTTTTTGGAATGCCTCCATTCTTGCGAACCATTTTCTGGATTCTTCTTGTCAAGCATGCCATATCACCATCTTCACCACTTAAGTCATTGTTGTTTGTCTTGAGGACCAGGCTCTCTCTTTTGGGATCTCTTCTTTCATTGTCCTTATTCTTCTTCATTTCATAAGTTTTCAAGTTTCCAACAAGTTCATCTATGGTCAGTGCCTGCAAGTCCTTTGCCTCTATATCGGCGTTTACTTTGCTTTCCCAAGAACTGGGTTGTACACTAAGTATTTTTTGGACAAGCTTGTTTCTTGGAATAATTTCACCAATAGAGTGAAGCTCATTGATGATGGAGGTGAAGTGAGTCTGCATATCTTGGATGGATTCATCATATTTCATGTTGAAGAGCTCATATTCAGTTGTGAGCATGTCGATCTTGGATTGCTTCACCTGTGTTGTTCTCTCGTGAGCTGTCTGAAGAGCCTCCCATATTTCTTTTGCTGATTGGCATGCCGATATCCTGTTATATTCATCAAGACCAACGCCACAAACAAGAATTTTATTTGCACAAAAATTCTTTTATATGGCTTTTCGATCGGCGTCATTGAATTCCTTCCTCTTCTTGGGAATGGCTACAACTGGGTCGCCAAGATTCTTCCTCACAGATGACATCCCATAGCTCATAAGCTTCAGCCATGATAAAGTCGTGCATCATAGTCGTCCACCACCCATAGTACTGGCCATTGAACCTTGGTGGCCTGTAGGTAGACTAACCTTCTTCAACGTTTTGTGGAGCAGCCATGAGAATCCTTTCTAGGTGTTATTCTGATAGAAAGAAACTGCTCTAATACTAACTGATAGAATTTTAGGGTCCATCAAACTATATAGAGAACCAGGTTCTCTATCTGTTTTCACATATTACACACACAGAGAAGAACGTAAATAACACTGAGAGTTCTTACGTGGAAAATTCCTAGCTCAAGGGATCAAAAACCATGACCTACCCTTGTAGGATTTCAACTTCACAACTGAGCAAAACGTTTAGATTACAACCTATTGTAACCTAGGAATTAACTCTTTAATCTCTCACTAACTTGTAACACACTTATTATAAGCCACTTTGTAATACCTCTATTACAAAGACTTTACAACTTGACTAACTCTAGCCAAGGCACAAACAAGGAGGTTTATGATTTACAAGAGTTTCCTACACACTGCTTCTATGTAAGCTAAGTAGGAGTTACAAGTAAGAACATTAACAAAGTTACAACTCAACTAAGGACACACAATCACTTGATATGGGGAACTGGTCTGTAACAGTGTTGTTCTTTGTTCTTGATGCACTTGAGAATTGTTGATCAGAAGCTTAATCATTGTTGGAGTATTTGAGTGACTTATCTAAGTGTCAAGTGATGTTTTTTCATTAGTTTAATGTTACTATAACATTGATGACATCACTTAAATGATGTAAGCAACTTTGGTACAAGGTCCTTCCCAATGGAGGTAACTATTGCACTGTGTTGTACTGTTGCGTGTGCAGTCACTCACTTTCCAACTGTGGAGAGTTGACTTATTACAATCACCAGGGGAACTAAAGACCATATGTTCCCCTTATTGATTCTTTAACTTTTGAGGTACTGACGAACATCTCCAGCTTAAGTCTGGTTGTTTTCATGTGCTTGAGAATGCAGACCAAATGTGGATCAAGTTCCTCATCTAGTTCTTGACATTAAGTTTGTTAGATCATCAAAACATAAAGTATATGTACTTATAACCTATCAGGGTGAGTGTCTTTTAATGGGCGAGGGGGGGATACATACAATTTGTAAGAAAAACAAGATTATATATATATATATATATATATATATATATAGGAAAAACTCATTATATAAATTTGTCATTAAGTTGGGCTGGTATGGGACAATTTCATAGAATGTATACTTGTCATTAAGTCGGGTCGGTTTGGGCCATATCAGAGAAAAAGCATGCTTGTGATTTGGTCAGGTTCGTCTGGACCAATTAAGAGAAAATGTATACCTTTCTTTAGACCATGCGGATTCAAGTCATTTTGTTGGGCATGGCCGGGTTTATTTTTTATTTTTTTAATTTAATATTCATATATACTATGTAAATAGAACAATATAGTTTTGATTTTAATATTTGTGAATTTGTACTAAAATAAATAATTTAAAGACCAAAATTTAAAAAGTTTGTGTGAAATGAAGTTCAACTGAAAAAGAAAGAAATTCAAGCTAGCATACCACCGTTAACACTAGCAATCACTTTATTGGGAAAGGAGTAATATTGGGAAATGAACTTTTACATGTTAGATGTAATGCCCATATTTTAAACTTGATTGTAAAAGATGGGTTAGATGAACAAATTGATCCCATTTCGCGTATTAGAAATGTGGTAAAATATGTCAAGTCTTCCTCTTCAGGGTTTGCTTCTTTCAAGTTACATGTTGAGAAATATAAGATAGACAATCATGGTCTTTTGAGTCTTGATGTTGTGACTAGGTGGAATTCTACAAATACAATGTTAGATACAACTGTGAAATTTGAAAAGGCATTTACAAGAATGTACGTGGATGACCATAAGTACCAAAAGAATTGTCGAGAGGTAACAAAAGGACATCCATCTGTTGATGATTGGAAGTTTGTGAAAGCTTTTATCATGTTCCTTAATATTTTTTATCAGACCACTTCAAAATTTTCAGGAAGCTTATTGTTACTTCGAATTCATTCTTCCATGAAATTTTTAATGTTCGAAATGCTATTATAATGTATTCTTACAGTGAAGATCTTATTTTGATTGATATGGCTAACAGGATAAGGAAAGTTTGATAAATACTGGGGTAAGTTTGAGAATTTGAACATTCTATTGTTGTTATGTTAGATCCTAGATATAAGATGAAGTATGTGAGCTTCATTCTTAGTATATCATATAATCCTTTGGTGGGAAAATTGAAATCAGATCAGGTGACATGCGCTTTGGCTCGTTTGTATGATCATACAATAATTCTTTCTTTGAATTTTCTGACGACAATTCTGGAGGTGAAACTAGTATGGCGAGTGAAGTTGGTGAAATTTTGCTATCTCGCTGGGCGAAACAAAGATGAGGGAGATGTTGAGAAAAAATCTGAGCTTGAGAAATACTTGACGGATAATGTGGAGAAGAACAAGGATTTAAATATCTTGGCTTGGTGGAAAGCTTCATCTAGTAAATATCCAATACTTTCAAAAATGGAAAGCGATGTTCTTTCAATTTCTATTTCTACTATTGCATCTGAGTCAACTTTCAATATTGATGGTCAAATTCTCGATTTTTACCGAAGTTCTTTATCACCAAAGACGGTAGAAGCTCTTATTTGCTCTCAACAATGAATAAAATCACCTAAGGAATGCAAGCTTCAAGACTATCTAGAAGAAATTAAGAAAATTGAGCAAGTTGAAGAAGGTAATTTTATATATTTAATTCGTAATGAATTTGATTCTACCTTTATATTGTTTAACATGTAACTGTTTTTTTTTCTTCAGAATGTCTAGGTGACCCTTTGAGTATTGATTAGTTAGAACTTCAGTTAAATAAAATGGTGTCAGCCTATTCATGGTAATTGGCTGCTTATTTCTAACTTTTGTCTTGGCCAACTTTAATTAACTTAATATTTTTTGTGGAACTACAAGTTAGGTTGTAGCTTTTGGTTTATCACATGTTTCTTGTCATTTTTCTATTATGGAAGGTCTTGGAATTAGGATTCATACGAACAATTGCTATTCCTCATATATTATTTTAATGAATAGTAATTATGCGGACAATTGATGATTATTTAATCTCTTTTTCAAGCATAATATAATTAAAAAGGAAAATCGAAAAATCGAGGAAACCGAAAAAACCGAGTTTATGTTAGTGTATTTTGATTATAAATTTAGTAAACCGATATAGTTGGTTTGATTTTGGTTTAATAAAAAACCGAACCATCCGCCTCAAGTACACCCCTAATCTCAATGATCAAAATACATAATTCAAACTGACGAGAGAAATAGTATTCCAACCAAAAAAGAAAGCAAAAACAAAACAAAGGAGGAGTAGAAACAAAGAAGAGATTCTTCTAAAACTAAATCTTACACAATTACACACACATAATTTACGTAGGGCAAAACAAAAACGAAAACACACAGAAACAGACAAAATAAAAGAAAAAGAGAAAACAGAACTAGGAGTAATTTACAATCAAAGGCCACTCAAACAGTTTCTATTTAATTATCTCCCAACAAGGAAATTCTGTTTCCTAGTGCAAACTCAGGCATGCATGGCTACGCGCTTGTCGTCGGTGTGAATAACAGTACACGGCTCCTCATCTTTGTGGACTACAGTAGTACTCTCGTCGTCGCTCTCTATAACATGCGACTTGTCATCATCTTTGTGGATAACAGGTTCATCTTCTTCAGCTGGCTCTTCAACTATTTGGATAGAAGGCGGCTCTTCAATGGCTTTGACAACAGGCAGCTGCTGGTGGTTGACATGCTCATCATCATCTTCATTTTGTATAACAGGAGCTGAAACTGTGAAGTTTTCAGTGAAATAGTTGATGTTGATTATATTAAAGTCACAAGGGGTAGCTTTTACTGATTTAGTACTACTGGATTTTTTCTTAGAGCTACTCCCGAAAGCGAAATCAATAGGATTCCATACACGTTTTAATGCTTCGTCTTTAGCTTTAAGCAGAGTATCTGCTGCATCCTTTGCAGCATCTGCTATGTTGGTAACCCTATTAACCCAACCGGGGAGCTTAGGTGCCCCAAGTCTTTCTAACAACTCGTTGCTGAAATGTTTCGAGTTTCTTGACACGAAGTTGTACTTGTTTCCAGGCCACGAGTCGCTGAGTTCCTTTAAAATTTTGTTGACTTTTGAAGGGGAACACTCTGTTCTGCCGAGTATAATTTTTTCGCGAAGGATGTAGCTAGGGTTTTTACCAGCGGGGCAACTGAAAACACCGCTGCCTTTGTTGGTGTGGCCGTAAGCCCATTCGTCGTTGCCGTAAATTTGGACGGCGGTGTGGAAGAGGCCGCCGAAATTGATGCCATCTTTGAGGAGGTTGTTCATTTGGACTACGGCGAAG
The DNA here is from genome assembly GCA_005239495.1 of Nicotiana undulata. Classification (NCBI taxonomy): domain Eukaryota; kingdom Viridiplantae; phylum Streptophyta; class Magnoliopsida; order Solanales; family Solanaceae; genus Nicotiana; species Nicotiana undulata. Next base: position 75,337 of record ML282113.1, on the reverse strand, counting down.
TTGTGCGCGTCGTGCCCACCACTTTTGTTCATGTCATATACATAGAGGACTACTTCAGCCATGATCTAGCTATAAGAGTATTAACAGCGGACTATTATTTTTTTTTCGTAAATTTCTTTAGTCTTTAATTTGCTACTCTCTTTCGCGGTGAATGCAAATAAATGAAGAGATGTCTAGGCTATTAATAAGGACAGCTTTTCGATCACTCGGCAGATTTTTCTTGCTCTGTTTCTAGGCTGATAAAAGAGTTAATGCGGACCGGGCCCACTCAAGAATTTAATTCCCATTCTTGAGGAATTTCTAGCACGTATGGCGTTTGTCCAAATATACAGGGGCGTATGGCTAAGGTTATAGGTTAGTTAAATTGGCTTATAAGTATTTTTTGGTTTATTTACGCGTTTGGTAAAACTAAAATTACTTATAAGTTAAGTATTTATAAGTCCGAAATAAGCCAAAAGTCATAAGTTGGTCTTTCCCAACTTATCAAATTTTAGCTTACAAGCACTTTAAGTTTGACCAAAATATTTACAATTTTATCCCTAAAATACTTCTTTTTAAAACAAAACACCTCATATAGTTTTACTCTACCCCAGTTCTCCAATACATATTAAGTGCTTGTTTCTTCTCTACGAATGTTGTTTTCATTTTTTAAGGTTTTTGTCTTTAACTTTTGTTAATTTATATTCCACCCCTTCTAATTTATGATTGTATACTTATTATAACATAAATTATATTTATAAAAAAAAAGATATTATTTATTCATTTTTATAATTAAAAGAACATGATAAATAGGTAGAATCTAAAATTTGGAAGAAAATAACGTTTTTAGTAGTGTAAATTGTTATAAGGCCATTTAAGTCATTTTAACATAAAAAGAGCTTATCAGCACTTTTTAATCAAACAGTTTCAGGTGTTTATTATTAATTTGAGCACTTTTATCCAAACACGTAACTGCTTATTTTTTAAATAAGCTTCACCACTTAAAAGTGCTTTTCAGCACTTAATACTTATCAGCTACTCTAAATCAGCTAAGCCAAACGGGCTCATACTCCCTCCGTTTCAATTTATACGAGGTAGTTTGATTCGCTACAAAGTTTAAGAAAAACTCTATAGTAAGATTTTTGAAACTTGCGATCTTAAAAACTTAGGTAAAAGTATTGTGAGGTCATGACATTTATATGGTTATAAATAAGTCTTGTCTATCTCTATTTTTGTGCTCTCACTTTCTCCATTAACTTCAGTCCTTGTCAAGGTTACTTTAAACTGAATACTGCAATATCAATGTCGAAAGCAGAAATTACATGGGATCTATACCATTCCTCTCCTCTTATCATGACTTGTATAGATTGTTTTCTCCACCAAACTTACTTTGCAATTATTACCATATCTTGGTTTCTCTTTTTTAATTTATAAGGGTTGCCAAATATTATGTTTCTGAAGAACTGTAATTCTATCCAGTGCTATCCAATATGTCAAGCATAGTCTTCTTTCCGTCTAGGGGCAATCTTCGAAAGATGGACAATATAATATATGTATAGAGGGACGTTACAAGTTAAAATTAATATGAGGCGATTCAAAGTTTATTTAATGTTTAAATAAAGCTTTATTTGTCAATGAGATATGGTTTACAAATGTTAATTTATTTCTCGTTTATACTAACCTATAGCAAGTAAATTATCATGTCCCCTCCTATATGTTTTCACTTACTGATGGTGACATATGTGAAGGAACTATACTATGTTATTGTTTTGTAGAGACGGATTCAGAATACAAATTCTATAAGTTCAATCTTTCAGATTTTTATCATTGAACCTATTATATTTTAAAGTTATGGGTTTGTACTTATTATTTTATTAAAATTTTAGTGAATTATTTTATATATAAATTTAAATTTCGCGTCAAAAGTATTGAGTTCAAATGAACCCGATAACATATACCTACATCCGCTTTGAAGGTTTGATATGCTTTATAAAAAATAATGCATATAATATACGGGTAAAACCGAGCCTACTGAGCACCACGGTTTCCCGGTGAGGCAGACGGAGCAGGAACGTGACCGTAAGGAATCAGAGCCAGAGCGAGGATCCCCTCATATCGGGGCTCGAGCAAAACACCAGCCCTCGGGAGCATCGAGACCACGTCCTCCAGGTCAGGTTCGAGCCTCAAGGCTTCGGAGAGCATTACCAAACAGCTACACACGACTAACAAAGGGCCATGAAGTCTGTGCCCAGCCGGATATAACGACGTGAATCTCGATCCGTATCGACAGAAAATCAGTGATTAGCGAAACAGAAGATTTTTACCTTTCTTAGAATTATAATTAGGGTAAAACTCCCCTACTATATAAAAGGGGGAGAGCTTATTATTCATAGAATACATTGTAACACGCATACCAAGACAATTTACTTACATTCTCTCTGTTGTTCATAAGTTTTTCATAAGCGTAAGCTCGGAATTGAAGGCAGGTTCCTCATTGGGTCATTAACCGAGCCCCAGATCACTTTTATCATTGATTTGGCCGTTTATCACGTCTTTCATTTTCTTAATTTAACGTCATTAATTACTTGTATTGAATTAATCCATATATCCTTAAAACCGCGTATAAATTTAATTATTATTAGATAGAAATCCGTAGGTACAAAGCCTATAAGGTAGTTCCTATACCTAAAAGGCTACGGCCACAAATGATTTGGAGACGTCCGAAGCCCCTAACCAAAACATAAGGCCTTCAACAAAATTCTAAACATGTTCAAAGGTCGCCCACAGTCTAAAATTATTTAAGCAAGAATCTTGAGGAAATTTCTGTCACTCCGAGTCTTCAAAGGTTTCGAGCAAATGCATCAAGGACATGTTTTGTTCGAACCTCAGAAAAATGACTTATTACTACGTGTGACTCTGTGCTAAGGCATTAGAAACATTTGCAATTTAAAAAAAGGCTAAGATAATAGAGTATCAACCTATTATCTTAGCCCGTGTATCAGCCTTCTCCTTCGCCACCTGAAGCTGAACTTCCACTGAAGATAGCTTGGCCTTGGGCGGTCTCCTTCTCCTAGGCCACCAGGTCTATCTTGCGTTTCCGCCAGTCAGTCATTGTTTGGATCTCGTCCATCTCCTTGCGGAGTTGGTCGATCTGGTCGATCTTTTACTGGACATGTGAAGCATTGTTGTTAGCCTCCGCGATCGGACCCTCGTTTCTAACTTCAAAAACCTTTACCTTTTCCATCAAGTCGGCGCGTTCCTGCCTTAAGGAAGATTCTTCTTTTTGAGATGCATCCAGGTTGACCTAGAGGTTCTTGGCGACCTCTTCCTGTTGCCCGCTAAGAAGCTTGTACATGTCCTTTTTCCGGGAAAGTTCCTTGATCTCGAGCTCGAGTTGATTGACCTCAACCCGGTACCGAAGAAAACTCCCGTGGTGAAGTACCGAGGCCTGCAAAGGGGCGAAAAATGTGAGAAACATCAAACACGTATAACAAATGATCGATGGAAGGAAACAATGCCTTACCCAATTCAGCTCATGTTGCGCCTTATTAAAAAGGCATGGCATCTTAACCTCATTCATTTATTCTTGATCCTCCTCGGTCACCAGGCATCGGAGGTAGCTATCTACCCTCATAGGAGCAAACAAAGTCGGGGAATCCTCCAGGACGGTCAGTATAATTGATATCTTGCGACCGGAGTCCACACTTAGAGCAGGAAACTGATCGATCAGTTTCGGGCTCAAGCTCAACTCGCCAGCTTTTGAGGATGTGTCCTTCTTCGTAACTTCCAAGTCGCCTATCCCAGAGAAGTCTTCCAAAGCAGACAAGTCCACACCGTCAAAAAAAGAGTGAAAGGTATCTTCCACACAATGGACCCTCTCTTTGGACTTCTCTTTTCTCGCTTGGACCTCCTCGAGCATGGACACAGTGTAGGAGGGTGTCCCCCGAGATCTCAATTACATCGGGCGCTTCCTTTGAAGCGGAGCCAGCATCCAGGGAAGTTTCACACCCGGTATCCACATCAGTTTTTTGAGTTTGAGGGGGGTCGATCTCACGAGTCTCCCACTCGGATGCATCCTAGTCCCTGAGATAGGTCGTCCCGTGGGTAACAAAAATAGATTCATATCGAAGTCCGGTACCCGGGAGTTGGAGCCCCTCTTGGTCTTGCGGAGCACCCAGTTCTTTGGTTTCTTCACCTCGGAGCCCGAGGTTTTTCTCTGCCTCTTCTTTTTTCCATCTGTGGAAGCAACGGAAGTATTAGGGAGGGGTCCACTTCCTCATCCCCTTCCGAAGGCCTAAGTTCGGTGGTCTTAGGCAAACCTGCAATAAAGAAAGGGAAGAGGAGTTAGTATAATAAAAGGTAGAAACATAGTATTGGCTACTCAGAAAGAGGCCTTACCATGATAACATGCCTCTCATCGACCCTTCGAGAGTCCGCACCATGTGCACTCGAGGTACGACATCTGAGTAAAGATGCCCTCGATCCATTCCTTTAATCGGGGAACCGCATGCGGGACCCCTGCGAAAGCTGTACAACCATAAGCATGAATGAGAAGATAGAAATTGAAGAAAAAGAATTTTGATGTTTAAAGAGAGATTTCACTTACGAGAGGCATTCCACTTCTCAGGGAATGTCGTGTATTAAAGGGGGTCAAATCCTCAGTTTTCACTCGGACAAAGCGTCCCTGCCAGCCCCGGTCTCGGTCTTCGTCGATACTCAAAAATGGGGCTTTGCTGACCCGATGAGTAAGCTTGATCAGTCCCCCTCAGAACATTCGGGGACTGTATAATTGGAGTAGGTGGTCAATCATGCATCGACGAGACTCGATCTTATCACGAAGTAGCGGCGGAGGGTTGCGATCCTCCACAACGATGAATGGATTTTCCTGAGACACGCCTTATACCTCTTGCAAAAGTCTAGAATGATCGGGTCCATCGGGCCCAGTGTGAAGGGATAAGTTTAAACACATAAGTACCCCATCACGTGTGTAGTAACGACGTCCTCGGGCCTAGGGACTACTACGTTCGTTCCTTCCCAACTGCAGTCCTTACGAACTATGGGAAGAACATCTTCAGTGACTAAACATATGTACCTCGAAACTCCTTCACTCCAGTCTTGTTTGCGCGAAGGCTTCTCGACTTTAAAGTCATCTGCAATTGAGAATCCCCCGTGACTGAACGCTGTCAAGGGAGGCTCGGCGAATTGTTCGTCAGCAACCACAACGGGGGAAGCCATTTCGAGGGCGACCACTTCTGGGGAAACCGCTTCGGTACTAGCGACCGCTTGAGAAGATGAAGAGGCAACTTGTTGAGGAACGATTTTTGATGTTTTGGCCACTGTCATCTGGGTGAGTGTTTGAATTTTTGAGGAAAGAATGCAAAGTTTTGAAAAAATGGATTTTGAAGATAAAGAAAAGAGTATGAAGATTTGAAGAAAATATGGGCAAAAATCTGGAGATTATTATGGAAATTGAAGAACAACGATGAAGATATGAAGGTTTGAAGAAGGTTTGATGATGGTTGGAAAGCTCGAAGGCAGTAATTTAGTCGAAAAGTAGAAAAGAACAAAGTGAGGAAGATTTTATAGGGAAACGAACGACGCTTCGCATTCGGGGGAAACCTGTCGATGAGCGACACGTATCTGAAGTCAGAACTACGCGACAGCCGGGACGTTTCGGCTCCCTCGTCGTATTGTATGAAGGAAGGAACAAGAGTCATTTGTCATTTCTTATCATTTAGGCAAGCCTACTCTCTGAGAAACGAGGGGACTATCTATATACGAGTAAAACTGAACCTACTGAGTACCCCGGTTTCCCAAGTGAGGCAAACAGAGAAGGAACGTGATCGTAAGGAATCAAAGTCAGAGCAAGGAGCCCCTCATATCGGGGCTCGAGCAAAACACCTTCCCTGGGGAGCATCGGAACCACGTCCTCTGGGTCCGGTTTGAGCCCCAAGGCTTTGGAGAGCATTACCAAATAGCTTCACACGACTAACAAAGGGTCATGATGTCCGTGCCCAACCAGATATCACAGTGTGAATCTCGTCCTGTATCGACAGAAAATCAGTGATCATCGCAACGGAAGATTTTTACCTTTCTTAGAATTATACTTAGGGTAAAACTTCTCTACTACATCAAGGGGGAAGCTTATGATTCATAGAATATATTGTAACATGCATACCAAGGCAATTTACTTCTATTCTCTCTGTGTTCAAAGTTCTTATTTGTTGTTCATAATTTCTTCTAAGTGCAAGCTCAGAATCGAAGATAGGTTCCTCATTGGTCCATTAACCAAGTCGAGGATCACTCTTATCATTGGTTTGACCATTTATCACGTCTTTCATTTGCTTAATCTAACGTTATTAGTCACTTGTATCGAATTAATCTACATATCCTTAAAACCACGTATAAATTCAATTGTTATCCGTTTTTAAGAGTAAAGACATATTATTATGTGTTCCATGGACAACACCATATAATATGATACTAACTAACCGTATGCTAAAAGTTAAAAAGTAGTACTCCCTCCGTTTCAGTTTATGTGAACCTAATTTTTTTTTGATCCGTTAAAAAAGAATGACCCTTTCTTAAATTTGTAAACAATTTAGTTTAAACTTCCAATCCTATCCTTCACGAGAAGCTTTTATAACTACATAAATACTCTGGACTCTTTTTTGACTTGTTTAGGACCACAAATTCAAAAAATCTTAATTTTTTCTTAAATTATATGTCCAATCAAAGATGTTCACATCAATTGGAAAGGGAGAAGTGTAGTTTTTAGTGTTCATCGATGCTATGGAGATAATGAGTGACGTCTCCCTCTTTCATCGTACTTAAAATGTGGCCATTAATATACTAACTGGGGTTTACCTAATCATCTACACCCAAAACAATACTATTTTTTTACTCCCTAAAGAGAGTGTAAGCCCTATGAGAGTCATGTTGCTTAAAGGGAAGATTCTCTAGCGGATTAAACACAGATTAAAGGACAGATTGGGGTTGTTCATAAAAATCCGAAAAATCAAATTAAACTGAAACCAAATAAAACCAATCAAAAAAATCGATACTTTTTGGTTGGTTTGATTTTGGTTTTGAATTTTAAAAACCGATCAAATATGGTTTGGTTTTGGTTTTAATAAAAAAATAACCGAACCAAACCGACTATAGGTAGCTATTTCAAATTTATTATTACACTTATATATATGTATATATACAAAGTTTCAAAATTTTAATGGTGAATGTTAATCGTTTGTACTTTTAGTACAATTTTTTACCTTTATATTCTAGTTTGATTGGTAGCTTTCTTTTGTTAAGTGTAAGAATCCATTTCATGTATAAAAAAAATATTTTTAATTGAGTCCTTAAATTATTCATTACTATTTTATTCAATTATCATCAATATATTTTAGTAAATAATAGATTTCTCAAAGGGAAATTGATTTGATAGTGTCACGTTGAAAATGTGGTCGCCGGAATATGTGTTTGGTAGTGTATGTCTTATATTGAAGAAAAAACCAACAAATAACCGAAAAATTGAAAAACCGACATAAACCGAATCGAGAACAAACCGACTTAATTGATTTGGTTTGGTTCTAATATTTAAAAAACCGACTTACTTGGTTTGGTTTCTTTCTAGGGAAAAACTGATCCAAACCGAACCATGAACACCCCTACGACAGATGATTCATATTATCATATAAAGAATACCTTGTTTATGGATCGGAACTAACCCGAGCTTCATCCAAAAGCAAAAAAGAAAAAGAGAAGAAAAATGGATAAAGATCAACTCTCCATAAGTTTCACCAGCCTTTTTAATTTTCGTCCATTCAGTATGGCTACTGTGAACGTTTGGAAGTTATGTCGTTTCCGTTAAATTAAAGTTAGGAATAGTGAAAAAATACTCTGTATAGCACTAGTTTTCACAAAACAAAACAAGAGAAGAGAGAAAAAGAAAGGGTAATACAGAAATTTCGTCAAGTACACTTAATATAATTTCTTATATATAATTTGGACGAAAGATATTCATGTAACCGTCCTTCACTGTATATGGCTATGCAAGTGCATGATATCATGCCAAGTATAGTATAGGCCAAACTTGCCACCTCAATTGCAGCAGTGACCTATTAGACATTCAGAACTATATTTGAACACTGCGCCTATTCATTCACTAACGCTAAATCAAAGGGAAAAAACAAAACAAAAAGGTAGGACCAAGACTCCACTTCCATAATATGGTAGAATAACTTTTTCTAATTGAAAAGAATGATTTTTGTTGTGTGATATGATCTCTTTAACTTTTTCTTTTCTCAGGATATTATTCTTAATAAAAAGGAGAAAAGTTGGAGCCCGAATTTCCAAAAGCCAGTGACCTGCTTTTTGACCAAGGCTAGCTTTTGATACCTGATGAGATGGTATTAGGGGTTAACTTCAAGCATATTTCTTGAAATTTCATTTTACGTGTTTATTCTTTGGAATAGATATGATCAAATCAAAGTATCAAACTAAACATGTGTTTTAAGGCTCACATTGCTTTTGTTTTTGCTTAGATAGAGAAATGAGCAGGAAAATTCATGACGAAAAGGGAGCGAGTTAATTAATTTCACGGATGATTACTTAATAAGTTTCATCTTATTAAACCAATGAGTACAAAAAAATAGGTCACCGCACTTTGCTAAGTATCACGAAAAGTTACTGAACAACTCTTAGCCCATCTCCAACCTTCCCTCATTTCTTCATAACGGGACAATTTTTGTCATAATGGAGCTCCAACCCTCCCTTATTTCTCCCCAAAAAATGAGGGATGGATAGTGTTCTTACAAATATGGGGAACACTATTCATCTCCCCTATTACTATCCATATATATTTTATTATTATTCATCTCTTTATATATACATAATTATGTTTATGTAATATCTTTATAATATTAATTTTACATCTTAACTTTGCCGTATAATTTTGATAAATTAATTTTCATACATTTATTATTTTTACGTAAAATTATAAGTTAATTTTATTAGAAGTTATAATTGTACAAAAAATATATAATCATCTCAAAAAATTGAATGGTGCAAACATAAAATATTAGATGTTGCTAAAATTTATGTAGGATTTCGAATGAATTTTTTCGTTATGCAATATGTATTTAATTAATCTTGTATCACAATAATTTCACTTTTATTTAAGTTATTAGTTAACCTATAATAATTGCTTACAAATTATATTATTTAAAATTTTATGAAATTGTTTTAATGAAAATTACAAATTAATGAAAACAAAAGATGGATTTTTTTTAATGAAAATTAAAAAATAAAATTGAAATGAAGAAAAAAATAATATAAAAGAATATAAAAAAGAATTTTCTCTTTTCGGGAAAAAATGGAGGAATGGTTGGAGTAAGTTGTGAAATGGACCGAAATGGGGGTAAAGATTGGAGATGCTAACCAGCGGAGACAAAAAAATACTAGGTTAGTTCTTTCCATCTGTCCAGTCTTTAGTGGACAAAGTTATCTGGTACCTATTATTAATAGGAAGTGACGTGTACCTTTTGAAATTAGTCGAGGTACGCGCAAATTGAATCGGACAGCACAATTATAAAATAAAAAAAACTCTTATATAACCAAAAAGTCATTCCACTTTGCTAAGTGCTATTAAAAGTTGAGTGATCACTTTAATTTTTTTGCTAAAAGATAACATGTTGAAACTGAAAACTTGAGGTCTATGGCAGCTCCATGTTAATTAGATGGAGGAGAGGAAGGTATTACGAGAAAAAACCCATTCGCTATTAATTTTTTTGTAAGTGTAATTAGGGGAAAACAAAGATGACAACGATGCTAATTCATTTCCGGTTGGGATTAAAGATACTTTCCTTCTTTGAAAGAGCATACATTCTTAGTGGGCGTTTGGACATAAGAATTGTAAAATTCCAATAAAAAGAAAAAAGTGAAGAAAATATATCAAGTGAAAATAGTATTTGAAAATTAGAGTTGTGTTTGGACATGAATATTATATTTGGTTGTTTCTGAAGTTTTGTGAGTGATGAATGAAAATTTTGAAAAACAGATTTTTGGAGTTTTTCAAATTTTCGTAAAATTCAAAAATTTATCTTCAAGTGAAAATTTTATGGGCACACAGTGATTGCGAAAAAAATGAAATTTTTCGAAAAAGGTGAAATTATTTTTATGTCCAAACGGGCACTAAGTTTGTTAGGATGAAAAAAAGAAAAGCAACGTCTCTTTAAAAAAAAGATTCACGCACGGTTGATTAAATGGACAAAAATATCTCCTTGGTTCTCCACCAAATAACAGATTAATATAGAGGTTAAGTTCTATAGCTAAAAAAAATTAGACAATCAAATTGTTTAAAAGATAAATACAATAATCTATTTTAATATCATTGATGGATGAACTACGATAAATGATATATAACCTGCCATGACAAATAAATTAACTTAATAGTTAAAGAATCGTTACACTAGCACATATGCTAGAATTCACAAATTTAATATGAGAAATTTTAGCAACACAAAAATAATAAGTGATTTCTTCGCTAATATTACAAATCAACCCCGACAACAATATGATTATAAAATATATATATATATATATATATATATATATATATAATAAGGAATAAGATCAAGTGTCCATCACGAGTCGTGATAACATTTTCTTTTTATCCGAATCGTGTCTCCCATTATTATTATGAATATAGAATCGTGAGAACTTCTCATCATCTTTTAGAAAAATAAGGCAATGATTCATTTCTTTCATCTTGGGAGAGAAAATGGCATTATGATATCATCCTGATTGTATTACACAGACGTCATGTCTGATCGTCATAACGACCTATCATAATATCATTGCCGAATCACTAATTAATAGTGATAAATAAAGTGGAAAGAATAAAGAAACATGGATTAAGACTTTTCGTGCTAGCTAGTTTTCAATAATTCTTTTAAAAGATGCTTTAAATAAAGGTTCTTTTTTAAACTTAAAACAAAAAAAAGTTGTGGTTTGATTTCAAAAAGCATGGCCAACCTGTTTCCTGATCTAACTAGCTCGTGATTCATGCCTGGGGTGTAAAAAATTAAACTTACTGTAAATCCCCACTTAAGCTTTTCAATAGTACTATTTACCCGTAAAATGATACTGAATTAATTTGATCCTGAAATAAATAAATAATTGAAGAGTTACGCATTACTTAGCCTTAGGATATAGACGAACAACATGAGCGATAATTCCGGGAACGGGGTTTCTGGACACAACAACAAACAAATCAAGAAATAAGAAGATAAGATTGAATCGAGCTTTGTACGGAATATAACCTAAGTTTACCAAAAAATTCGTGTCCTTTACAATGACAACTGAGATCACTATTTATAACTATGAAGAAGGTCCAAGGGTCATGCCCTTCTTTAACGTCAATTGTGAGGGGCATTGATGAAGATATAACGGTGAACATAAATGTCAAATTCCCTGTAACGGGTAACTGTTCTTAATGCTATGAATATTTCCTATTAAATGCTATTGGGAGAAGAGCATTTATCACATCTTATGAGCATTATACTTCCTGGTGACAACAAAACAATTGTCTTCTATCTTTAGCCATCCCCCTGTCTTGGGTTCCACGTGTCCATTTCTCGGACGGCCACGTGTAACAACATATTTTACCCTATACAGATAGTCCCCCTGCTTTCCGGTGACATAACTTTGTGTTACCGGGATGATGGGAGAAATATTCTTTTGGCGGGAATTTATATAATTCCCTCTAAAGGCTTCTGGGGGTTGATTAGACGCATGTCTCTCCGCACTTAATGCCCCGAACACGCGTTGTCCCATGATTCAACACTAGTTTTGCCGATTATCGAGGTAATCATGTCCATGAATTTAGCCGCCAATTTTTTTACTTATACGTATTAACTTCCTCCCTTATACTTCATAATTTTTCAAGTTTCCTTTATCTAACTTGCATATTGCTATTCATCTTCTCTCTATTCTATTGAAACAAAGACCCTTTCCTTCTTTCCTACAATGGCCTCTTTCTCAGAACATACTGGTTCCTCACAAAGCAAGAACAAGGCCGAGAACTCTGCTCCTCCAATAGTGGGCTTCATCATCCCTAGAGTGTTATTACCACAAAAGACTTCGAAGAGAAATTTCTCACCGCTAACTCTCGTACATGGGCCGTTAGCAGGTATCCTTCTTCCATACGTCCTTCGAGCATTCATGTTGAGAAGGAAGACTGCCGCTGCCATGACTTTGAAATTATTGCTCCTGATCTATCGGAGCGAGTCACCCTACCCAAAGAGGGTTTTACATATGTTTACATGTATCTCTTTACTTTGGGTGCGTTCTCTTTGAGCGGAGAGTTTGACTTCGTGATTGCACAGTTTTGCCTCCACTACCAAGTGTGTTTGGCACAAGTAAGTCCTTCTGGGTGGAGGACGGTTGCTTGCCTTCGGCGTTTGTGCCAGAAAACTGGAGAGGATCTAACTGTAGCTCATATAATGAATCTCTATTCTCCCAAAATCTTCCGTGGGGGAATGATAAACCTCTGTAAGTGTGGCCACCATGATTTATCATCTAGCATGGATGATGACAACGACCGTGGGTGGATGGAGCGGTTCGTTGCAGTTGCCACCGACAACATCATTCCGGCAACAAGTTCATCTTTCCGGCATCTTGGAACTACACTCGTTGATTGAACCCTTCTAACATGTCTATGAAATTAGGTCTACCCACGGGCTCTATTGCTGTTCCCGAGGATGATGTCTTGGCTTGCTGATGCGGCGAGGCTGCTTCAGGAGGTGCTTACTCGAATAGGTGGATCTGGGCCTACTTCGAGAGCAAATGTTTCTTTACGGAGTCCCCGGCTGGAGGACAAACAACCAAAGAGAAGACGCTTATTTGCAGTCGGGGAACAGAATAAGAGGGTGAGGACCGATGCCCCCGAGTCATCTCCGATAGAAATGGTGACTGGACCTCCTTCAGGCCGGTCATACACACCGTGATGATAGAAGATGATAAAGAAGCTAGTGATGAGGGATCCTCTCTACATAGAAGGCGACGAACCTCATTATTTCAACAGGATGCTCAACATGTTGAAAGAGCTACACCTACCGAGGATGATGCCTCGATACTTTAGGGAGAATTTGATTTGGTAGATAATGTCAACTCCCGTTTTCATGCCCCGATTGTTGTGTCTAGTACTACGGCGATGAGTACTGGACCCTTGTCGTCTTTGGTTGGAGAGCATCCAACAACCAACACTACATTTGATGCAGCTGCTTCTTACTCTTCAACTCCATTAGCTTCATCTCCATCTTTACTAACGCCATCAACTGCTACATCACTTCCATCTTCATCCATCCTTCCACAAGTTATTGCTACATCACCTCAATTGGCCGCACCTAACCATGAAGAAGGTGTCCGCTTCCACAGTCCCCATTTCATGGGAATTTGGGGGGAAATTATGCTGCCTCTTTTGAAGATCCACAAAGGAGGAGGAATGTTACTCTTTCGGTCTCCACCGGATGCAACTTGCTATCCCGGCCAGTAGAGCTTGCTAATTATCTGAAGCATTTGACTTCAGAGAAAGACTGAGAAAGATTCAAGCACTCCCTTGAGAGTGTTTGTTGAACAACGCCATGCACAACGCCGCAGCGGTACGTTCTTTTCTTCCTTTATTACTTCTTCTATTTTTGAGTGTGAACATATCCTGAATTTTACCCTTCTTACTTTGTAGGGCAACTTTCTTGCTTCTGAGGGACTTCAGAGATTGATTCGTGAAAAAGGAAGAGATTACTTCTGCACGGGATCAACTTTTGGCAGAGCAGGAGCAACATGTCTTTTGCCTTTCGGAATTGGAAGTAAAGTCGTTGAGGCTATTGTATTGGAGGCTCGTTTGCGGCAAAGTGAGAAAGAAGTGTTAACCCTTGGCCAAGAATCTGGCCCGCTGAGGGTCATATTTGACAAAGCCGGGGCCAAATGGGTTGAAGTCCATAACGACGTTCTTGCTGCAACCGAACGTGGGGCTGCCTCCGCTAAAAGAGTGATTAACTTGAAGGCAGAACTCCAAAATTGAAGATCTTGCTATTGTGAGGGGAACAACACGCACAACTAGAAGAGAAGTACATGAAAACTATTGAGCATAATAGGATTTTTAGTTCAACAGTCCGCGACCTTGACGTTAGCCTCAAATCAGCTAGGTCCGCCGGGGAAAACCTTTCTACCAAGGTAAATCAACTCAAAAAAGAACTCAAGCACCGATCGTCTTCCCTCGTTGGTGAAAAGACTTACGCCATGTACAACATGAGGATTAAAACCTCTAAAGAGGCCAAAGCCGATGTCATTGATTTTGACGACGAAATTGCTAAGGCCCGCGAGCTTGAGTTAGCTGCTAAAATTGAACTTCAAGCGAGGTCTGATGCACATGGTCCTTCCGGTTCCGGTTCGAGTTTTCGGGAACCGAAAAAGAATCGGAAGATGATGATGCCGAAGTCCAAACTGGTGAAAATGTTGATCCATCGGTAGGTCCGTCTACTTCGCCCGGGGGTGCGGACTCTTCTCTTCCTCCTGGTTCCGGAGATATTGTAGTTTAGCTTTTCTTTTCTTTTTTTATTCTCGTACTTGTGCCAGTTTGTCATGTTGTTGCAAATAAAAACATCTTTTTCTCAAGTATTGTTTGAGTATTCTTTTCGTTAGAATATTTATGCAAGTCTTTAATCTTTGCATTTTCCTTAAGAATTTTGTGCTAACCTTTTTGCATCGTATTATGTGAAACTTTTGAATGTATTCTCCTCGAATGCATTTTGGCTCTAAGTATCTACCCTTTTCCGTGAGGGCTTTGATAAATATTTGCGCAAGTTTACTTTTTGCGTCCTTTCGTATACGACTTCGAGTGTATTTGTGCCCGATGGAATTTTTGATTCGGGCATAAATTCTTCCGGAACTAACTGTTTAACGTGAGGGTTTTTATAAGAGAGGGCCATCTGATGTTTACGGTGCTCTTGAAGAGAATGCCTCATGTTCATTACGTCACTAGCATTTGAAGTACTTGTTTAACTTTCAAATGACAAAGTGAATTCATCGTTCAGACAGAAAACAAGATAAAGACAAAAGGATTTCATTTTATTCCTTCTATTTTAAAAAGATACATAAGAATTTGTTATGCTGAAAAGAAATTTCCATTACTTGTGGCTAACTTGTACAACTTATTTCTACGGGGCTGGCCGCACAATCTCCCATCCTAAAGATGTAATTATATTTTCGATGTTTTGTTTCTCGGTCGACATGGAGGTCATTATTGCCATTTTCTCATATCATTCCTGTAATTACCTGATCGGTCGTTCCGAGAGTTATAGCCCTGTTTCTCCCATTTTTGCATCCTTATGTGTTGTTCAGTTGTGTTGTGTTGTATCGAGTTGGTAGGTTTGGGTCCGGAGTAGTTTTGGAGTGAAATGAGATACTTAGTCTCTTATTAGGAAGCTTAGGTTGGAACAGTCAGCTGGATGCTGACTTATGAGTAAACGAATTGAGTGACTGTGAGGTTGACTGATGGGCTGATACTGAGATTGTTATGAGAAATGATTTTGGCCCGATGAGCAGATTTATGATAAATTTTACTGAGTTTTTGACTACGATTCATTTCGTTTTTCAAACTAATTTTACTGAGAGTTTTCCTGAGATATATTGATATTATACTTGTTTCAAAGGATTTCTGAAAAACGATTTTCAAACTTATGTATTTGATGAATATCTATGGTGACTTGGTGATTTACTGTTTTTGTGAATTGGTGTATCTGTGCTGTGTGTTTCGTATTTCTCAGGCTGTGATTTTCAGCGTCCACATCTTCTCTATTTCCCTTCCTTATTTAGTTTTAACATTTCATTCCTAGACTTATTTAAAACAATTAGCAGAGTTAGTTTTATTTCGTAGATGCTCGTGACCATGTTGACTCCAATCTTGGGAGGTTTTGTTTAGAGTTGTTTAGACTATTATTGGGGTGCTAAGACTTAAAAAATTTATTTTATGCTATGTTTGCTGTTTATTATTGAATTGTGAATTACTATAACGGAACAAATGAATGGTAATGTGATGGTTGGCTAGCCTAGTTCCATAAATATATATAGTATATTTTTAAGAACCTAATATATATATATATATATATATATATATATATATAACCTCCTTCTATCTCACATCGATTTGCGTGCGTAGCCCGGGCGTGTAGCTGGGAAGCCGTTATGTAAAAAAAACTGATAAAAATAATAATTTTGTGTTGAAATTTGAATAAAGTTGACTTTGGTCAAAATTTCTAGTAAACGAACCCGGACCCGTGATTTGATAGTCCCGGAGGGTCTGTAGGAAAATAAGGGACTTGGGCGTATGCCCGGAATCAAATTCCGAGGTCCCAAGTCTGAGAAATGAATTTTTAAAGAAAATTATTTTCTGAAAAATATAAAGGTTTTTGAAAATGAAATTTTAGGTGCTGTGGTATCGGGCCCGTATCTTGGTTACGGAGCCCGGTGCAGGTTCAATATGATTTATATGTGTTATCTGTGAAATTTGGTAAGAACCGGACTTAGTTTGACGTGATTCGGATCAAAAATGCAAAATTTGAAGTTTTAAGAAATTTTGAAATATTTCATTGATTTTGAGGTTTAATTCGTTGTTTTGATGTTATGTTGGTGGTTTTATTACACGAATAAGTCCGTAGAAGGTTTATGAGGGTGTGTGCATAATTGGTTTGAAGCTCCGAGGGCTCGGGTGAGTTTTAAATAAGCGTCGGGGTGATTTTTAGGCTAAAACTCTGGTATTTAATTGCTGTTGTTGGTGTCCAGAAAATTGCCCTATGCAAACGCACTCAAGGGAGTGCAAACGCACAGAGTAATGTGGGGTGTGGGGGTCAGGGTAGACTTTAAAGCTATGCGAACGCACCCATGAGGATGCGAACGCGGAGGGTAAGTTAATAGAAGCTGTGCGAACGCACCAGGGTGGTCGCGAACGCACAGCCTAAGAGGGGACCTGGGGGCTGGGTACATCTAACCCTGCGTGAAAGTGACTCCACACTCGCGAACGCATAGGTCAAGGTAGTTAACCCTCCGCGAACGCGGCCTGGGGCCTGCGTATGCGGAGAAGAAATTCGCCCAGTTAATTTTTAGTCAAAAAGAGAATGTATTACGGGATTATTCACTATTTTTCACAAATCTTTCTTCTCCACACCTCTTGGGCGAATTTTGAAGAACTTCTTCACCATAATCTCTTAGGTAAGTAATCTTTGACTTGTTTCTTCCATTTTTATCAACACCCACTAGATTCTAGGTCTAAAAATATGGGATTTAAGGTAGAAAATTAGGGATTTGGGTTGAGTTAGGGCGTTTTGATTATTTGGAAATTCGACCTCGTTTTGGGATCGGATTTCAAAATAAATTATATATTCGGGCTCGTGGGTGAATGGGTGATCGAGTTTTGGTTCAACCTCATGTTTTGACCAAGCGGGCCAGGGGCCGATTTTGGGTTTTTGGGAAGAATGTTGGAAAACCTATAATTAAGCATTGGAATTGAATTGTTTAGCCTTTATTGATGTTATTGAGTCGATTATGTCTAGATACGATCAATTTGGAGTCGGGTTCAAAAGAAAAAGCGGTGCTAGAGGCTTGATTTGATCGTAGAAGTCGATGTAAGTGTTTGGCCTAACCTTAGCTTGAGGGAATATGTATCGAGTCTTGATTTCTACGTGTTTATTCCATGTTCAATGTATAGGTGAGGTGACGAGTACCTATATGTTGTTGTCAAGCATGACCGTGAGTCGGGTATTATGAATTATATGGTTTTCTTTGATATTTACCGTGTTATGGATTAAACTTCAACTTGGTGGTTATTCTCTTGATGGAAATTATCAGTTATGAGTATTGTTGAGGAGTTGATCAGTTGAGGAATACTTTGTTGATTTATATACTTGTGTAGGATTGGTTGTAGCTATGTCCGTTGCCGGGACGATATTATTCTTGTTGATCATATCTGTGCTTTTAAGGTTTCTTGTTATTGATTTTCCTGCAAATTGTTGTGATTATTTATGCACGAGAGGACATTTCGTGCCGTGTTGTGACTATCTATGAACGATGGGACCATCTGTGACATGATGTTGTTTATTTATGCACGAGGGGACATTTTGTGCCGTGTTACTGATATTTATGCACGAGGGGAAATTCTGTGCCGTGTGTTATGACATTTTAGCACGAGGGGACATGCCGTGCCGTTTCTGTTTACTTATTTGTTCAGAGTTGTTAATTCTTGCCGTTACTAAATTATTTCAATTGTTGTCTTGTTCTGTCATTTCAGTAGTTGCTACCCCTTTCTCCCCAGCATTTTCTCCCCCATTTTTTGTACTTAATTTCTTATTTCCTGTCGTTATTTTTGTTATATATTATTGAATTGTACAAGTGTTTATTATTTATCGTGTCCTAGCCTCGTCACTACTTCGCCGAGGTTAGGCTCGGCACTTACTCAGTACATGAGGCCGGTTGTACTGATGCTACACCTGCACTTCTTTATGTTGTGCATATTACGGTACCGGACCTAGTGGACACTGATCGAGGGAGTATCCTTCAGTCCACAGGAGATACTGAGGTAGTCCTGCAGGTGTCTGCAGGCCTTGGCGTCTCCTCCTATCTTATTCCCTTTTCTGTCTTTTCTTTGTATTTCTGAGACAGTTGTATTTGTTCATTCAGACAGTTGTTTTTAGTATTCTTAGACAGTCCGTGAATTTGTAATACCAGTTCTGGGGGCGTTATTAAGGATTTTTGTAATATTAAATACTTAAGTCGTTGTATTTCGTGGCTTCCATACTCTTATTCATATTTGTTCTCGTTATCGGTTTTTTTAAACTAATAATAATAAGAAAATAAGTATATTAACTGAAACGTTGGCTTGTCTAGCGTTCAACGTTAGATGCCATCACGATCCCGACGATGGAATTTCGCGTCGTGACAAAGTTGTGACGGCAGCTTCAACTGCAATGTGTGAAAAGTGTTTTCGTCCTTTTCTTTCTCAAAAATCCTTTTTTGGGGGGGGGGGGGGGGGGGGGAATCAATTAGAGTAAAGAACTTTGTGGCTATGTTTTATTCAATAATTTTGCCAGGGATGTACGTAAATCCATCGCGCTCCATTTTATTTAATGGTTAGTCAAGTCGTCTCAATAATGCACATCAATTTAAGGACTGTCTATGTATCTCGCCTATATAAAAACTGAATCAGGTACGTGTATAGGAAAATAAGCTATGACACGCGGTCGTCCGAGAAAGGGATACGTGAAACTCAAGATATGGGATGGCTATAGACCGAAGGCAATTATTTTGTTTGTCACCGGGAAGAATAATACTCATAAAGATGTGATAAATACTTTTCTCCCCATAGTATTTAATAGAGAATATTCATAGCAATAAGAGTAGTTACCCGTTACAGGGAATTTAATATTTATGTTCACCGTTATATCTTCGTCTATGCCCCTCATAATTGACGTTAAAGAAGGGCACGACCCTAGGACCGTCTTTATAGCTATAAATAGTGAGCTCAGTTGTCATTGTAGGACACAAATTTTTTGGCAAACTTACGCTATATTCTATACAAAGCATAATCCAATCTTATCTTCTTATTTCTTGATTTCTTTGTTGTTGTGCCCGAAAATTCCGTTCCTGGAATTATCGCTTCTGTTGTTTCGTCTATATCCTAAGGCTAAGTATTGCGTAATTTCAATTATTTATTTATTTTAGGAACAAATTAATTCACTTATCTAAAAACCACGTATAAACTCAATTGTACCATTATAAGGGCAAACAATGCAATTGAAAAGCTTTAGTGGTGATTTACAGTAAGTTTAATGCTTTAAACCCTAGGCATGAATCACGAGCTAGTTAGATCAGGAAACAGACTGGCCATGCTTATTGAAATCAAACCACAACTTTTTGTTTTTAATTAAAAACAGAACCTTTATTTAAAGCATCTTTAAAAAAATTATTGTAAACTATTGGGACGTGGCACACCTCAAAAGATATTATTGTTGATGAACATTATCCTATCAGAAAGTATGTGCTCCACTCTTTTTTTCTTTGTTCAGCTTTTGTCCTAATTGAATTTTTCCTGGCAAGGTTTTTAACGAGGCAGCAACATAAAGTATACTACAAAGGCAGCAGCAATAAGACCTTTAATTGCAAGGCACACAAGAAAAGATCCACTCGGGGATGGTTAGATAATCTTTTGCTCTATAGCAAATTCCCACCGGAAAGTTAAGTTTGCTATTGAGCAAAGGTTATCCAATCGTTCACGAGCACAAACCACTAAAGGGTTGTTAGATAGTCCTTCACTTGATAGCATAAGTTCCTACGGGGAAGTAAAGTGTGTTACCAAGTTAGGGATTATCAAGCAATATATTAGTGGAATCATCGAAGATACAAGACTTCCAGTGTTCCGATTCGCACTCTTCGCATTCGAACACAAGGGGGGGGGCGCGGGGGGGGGGGGGGGGGAATTGTCATGACCCAAATCTAAACCATGTCGTGATGGCGCTTATCGTGATACAAGGCGCCTATTTCTCAAAATATTACTACTAATTTGATTATAAGAATTTAATAAAAACATTTCCAATATTTGAACTTCTCCTAAACCAAGCCAAATTCTAAATATAAATATAGAAATGCAGAAAACGAGGTCAAACATCGGGGTGTCACTAAGTCATGAGCGTCTGAATCTATGAACTAATATATATATTGTCTGACTGTCAATACGACCTAAAAAAAAGATATAGAAGATAGAAGGAGTAACAAGGTCCTGCGGACACCTGGCAGCTACCTTGCACTCTCCAAAGATAAGCCAGCCTTAACTCAACGATCGCCGCGCTCAAACTCACCTGAATCTGCACATAAAGTGCAGGGTGTAGTATGAGTACAACCAACTCAGCAAGTAACAAAAATAGCTAAGGAACTGAGTAGCAGTGACGAGCTAAGCAGAACAATCTAATTATTACTTTTCACAACTAAGAATAAACAGGAATAAAAGGTAAATTTCATGAATCAGGAAATACTACAAGGCAATTAGCAGATGAATGCAGTAACAACAAAAATAGATGAAACCTCACAGCAATGTCACTCAATCCCTCAGCCCTCAATGCACACACTCAATAGGTACATGCGCTCATTGAGGGTGTTCAGACTCCGGAGGGGCTCCTACAACCCAAGCACTAATCTGCACGGACCACTCACGTGCTGCACGGACAACTCACGTGCTATCATATAATATCTGGATCCGCACGGACAACTCACGTGCCATAGTACAATCTGGATTCGCACGGACAACTCACGTGCTATAGTACAATCTCACAACAGGCCCTCGGCCACACTCAGTCATGTACCTCCCTAGCCTCTCAGTTTGCAACAAATAAAGGAAAGCAGTCCAAATCAAGTATTACAGTGTATAAGCAAGATAATAGAGACTGCGGTAAACATGTATAAGAATTTCTATGACTGAGTACAACTAATGTGAGCATGAATAAAGCCTAAGCACGATCTCTAACATGAAGGCAGCCAAGTTCAAAAAACATGTAAACACATAAACACTAGATAATGGCTATTAGGTCTCACAGCTCATGGGACGGACCAAGCCTCAATCCCTCGTGGCGTACACCCACACGCCCATCACCTAGCGTGGGTATCACCTCCAAACAGTCACATGATATCAAATCTCCGGGTTTATACCCTCAAAGCCAGAGTTAAAACAATTACTTACCTTAACAACGTAGAATCCTACTCTAGGATGACCTCGCCCCTCGACTCGGTCTCCAAAAGCTCCGAATCTAACCAAAACTAGAACAATACTATCAACATAAGCTAAAGAAACGAATTCCACAATAAAAACTACAAAAATAGGTTGAAAACCCGAAATAGGTAAAAACCCGGGCCACGTCTCAAAACCCGACAAAAATTGCAAAACTAGAAAGCTCATTCACTCTCGAGTCTAACCATATCAAATCCATCAAAATTCGACTCTGTTTGGTCCCTCAAATCCTCACCTCAAACTCTCCAAAACTCAAGCCTTAACCCCCTTCAACTTCACCCTAAATTCCTACTAATAAAAAAATCATAAACACTCGTAATAAAGCCCAAGTAACTTACCTCACCAATATCTCTCGAATTGTGATGACCCAAGGGGTCATTTTATAAAATTAGACTTCGTTCCATGCTTAATAGCCATAAAAAGACTAAAATTAAATACCTCGATTTGCGTGCGCAGTCCGGGCGTGAAACCGGAAAGCTTTTATGTAAAAATATGAAAAATAGTGATTTTTAGAATTTAAATTTGATAAAAATTGACTTTGGTCAACAAGTTAAGTAAACGGAGCCGGATCCGTGTTCCGACGATCTCGGGAGGTTCGCAGTAAAATATGGGACTCGGGCGTATGCCCGGAAATGAAATTCGAGGTCCCAAGCCTTAGAAATCAATTTTTGAAAGAAATTATTTTGCTGAAATATTCACGAATTAAAGAAAAGAAATAATGCTAGAAATTATTGGTATCGGAAGACCGAGAAGCCATGCTAGCTACACCCGTGGAGGATCTGACAAATCCAATCTCACTAACTGACCCGTTAAAGACTGAACATCAAGGGCTAAAGGTCGCTCTGCTGCTGAAAGATAGGCTAGGCTTCCCAAACTCTCGGCTCTGCGAAGCAAGGCATCGGCCACCACATTGGCCTTCCCCGGATGATACAAGATAGTCAAGTCATAGTCCTTGAGAAGCTCCAACCATCTCTTCTGCCGCAAATTCAAATCTTTCTGCCTTAGCAGATACCCGCGATTTCTAATTAATTTTCGTATACTTTTTGATTCTCAACTTTAAACTTTAAAATATTAAGTTTATCTAATTTAATTTAACTTTAAATATAGTCAAATTAACTTTCCAAAAGTTAAAACTTAAAAGTATTACTTGTCCTGCTATCTGGTCTAATCAAATCAAAAGTAACCATAACTAACATTGCTTTTTGCTTGGATAGAGAAGGAACAAAGTGAGCTGTCGAAAATTCCATTTTCGTTTCGGGAGCTTTCATCATGGTGTATATTATTCCATTTGTTTCAGTTATAGGGCCTAATTTTCTTTTTAATTCGTTTAAAAAGAATTCTTTTAAGTTTAACAAAAAATTAACTTAAAATTTTCATTTCAAATTTAATGAGATGATTTGATATCCATACAATGCTATGTAATAAGATTCTAAGTTTCAAAAGTCATATAATTACATATATAACACGTTTAAAATCACAGTCTTAATTTTTTTCATTAATTTCTTTCTTAAACTCAATATCTAATAAAATAAGTTCACATAAATTGAAATGAAGGAAATATTCTCTCAATTCCAGACATCATTTTATTATTATTTTTCATTTTAGAAAGAACAATATATTTCAAAATCTGAAGACAATTTGATTTGAACTTCTCATTTTATTCTCAATGATAAGCTTGTAGGCCACAAGTATTATTCATGTTTAAAAATCTTATAATGACAGAAATTCTTTATACGTACATATATACAAATTTAAAAAGTCTTTATTACTTTCTTAAATTCCGACATAAATTTATAGCCAGATAAAATTATTTTTTGAACATGATAGGAGTATTTGTTTATGAATTCCGCAAAAAAACAGGTACGATCTGTTGATAGAAAAATAAACAGGAGGACTATATACTAATCTTCTCTCTTCTATATAAAGATAGACACGACCTCTAAGGAGGGCATGCAAAAGCCAAGTAGCAAATTAATTAAATCATAGCTTGCTGATGCAAGCAGTCTAAATTCCTTTTCCTTTACAATGAGCACAGAAGACAGTAATGTGTCTTCTTCTCAGACGACGACTGCTACTGAAACAAGTCGTCGTCGTCAATGGTCATATGACGTTTTCTTGAGTTTTAGGGGTGAAGATACTCGAACGAGTTTTGTTGATCACCTTTACACCACTTTGCATGAAAAGGGTATACATACATTTCGAGACGACATAGAGTTACGGAGGGGGAAATTCATTTCCCCTGAACTCCGTAACGCTATTGAAAAGTCTAGGTTTGCAGTTGTCATTTTCTCACAAAACTATGCCAATTCCTCCTGGTGTTTGGAGGAATTGACGAAGATTGTTGACTGCACAAAGCATAGAGGGCAAACGCTGATGCCTGTTTTCTACAGCGTGGATCCTTCGGTTGTGAGGAAACAGAAGGGGAGTTATGGAGAAGCTTTCGCAGAACATGAAAAGAATTTCGAGGAAAAGAAGATCAAAGAATGGAGGGATGCTTTGAAGGAGGCAGCTAACATATCTGGATATGACGTCCAACACATGGAAGATGGGTAAGCACAAATCCTAACTCTTTTTTTTTTTTGCTTTCCTGTCCGGCATTCGGTATCCTCATTGGAGCCCGACTATATTCGAATTCACACCGCGTAGGGCCCATACTGGGGAAGCGTTTCCTATCGAGAATTTATCTGCTCGAACCGAGACCTCTGGTTAAGAGAGGAGCAGTCTCATCCACTCTGCACCACAACACTTTAATTCACTCTTTTTGGTGTTCAATTACTTTCTTGTTTTTTTCTTTTTTCTTTTAAAACGTAAATAAAATACTGTAGACTGTAGTAGTAGAAAGCCAATATATTACGCCACCCACTTTTCTCTTCTTTCCGAAAGTTAAGTTGGTCTTTAGGCTATACGGGATGCATTTTACGCTGTTGTATGTGAATCTTATATCTTTTTATTCTTTTTTACTTTAGTAGTATATGTCTCTCATGGCCTATTTCACCAAGCTTGTAAAATCAAGTTATTTTGCACTTTTTAAAAATAGTGTTTTTGGAGAAGAATTATTTTTTTTACTTCTAGAAAATTGCTTCGGTTTTTACCCAAAATAATCTTTTTATTCTTTCTAAAAGCTTGACCAAACACCTTAATTAGGGGAAAAAGTATTTTTCGCCAAAAAAGTTACTTGACCAAAAAGAAGCGTGGCCGACAGGCTAGAATGAATTATAGAATTTATGGTCTTAAATAATAGCGCAATATTTGTATGCTTATAATTCTTCTAAAATATATGTACTCTAAAACATTTCACATAACATTTATTTGATTATATTAAATACATCTCACTTAGAAAATATAAAAAATGTGTAGAATGACTAAGGAAATTGTGCTAAATAGAGTGGAACTAAGGAGGTGGTATTTCTCTCTTCTACAATATGGTGAATCCATCAATATAAACTTTGGACAATTTTTACTTTAGGAGCTAACTTCGGGGTTAAGTTATGCCTAAGGACCATTTGTTATCATATATTATTTACGCTCCAATTAGCATCCTGAACGTATGAGCAGAGGGGGGTGTCAAGTGTCCCGCATTTGTTGATAGCTCTATCAATCATTTTAACCATAATTTAGGATACTTTTTAGCTAGATAAATCTAAAATTGATATTTTAATAGGACAATTATACACATCAAAGTAAGGATATGATGAAATGGAGACAAGGAGAAACAGGAGTTAAACAAGTTTATTACTTTATTTATAAGGTTAAAGGGAGTCTTTTCGTTAGTTCTTTCATTGGTTGAGGATAAATATTTCTTCTTATATGATTTTGCGCAATTTCCCCCTCATTAGGTAGTTTTAAGATTGAGTTAGGTACAAAATCTATTTCAATCATGGTATAAGAATAAGAAATTATTCCTGTACACGGAGAGAGAGAACATATATGCCATAGGGGAGCAACCACTATACTTTAGTATTTTAGTGTTTTGGCTTTATAACCTTCTTCGTTATTTTCACTTCTTACAAATTATTGTTTTATTAAAAAGATAAAAGCTAAAATACTGAAAAGCTTTAATTTTTACCCTTAGCCTAGTAAATGCTTTATGATGTTGTTGTTGTCTAGGGGGTACAATAGTGCTTGATCAGATGATGCCCAGTTTTAGCGTTAGTTTTGAGCTGTACAAAGATTACTTGATATTTAATAAAAAAATTATTTACCAAAAAAAAGAGATAAAATTGTATATAACCTGATATTTTGAAACTTTTAGATTAAATAATCACACAAATCAATATAGTATTAGACTACATATCTGAATGTTATGTTGCGCTACCCAATATTAGGCTACACAAAACTGGATGTGATATTTCACTTCTTAGATTTCCAGACATTTCACTATACTTCTCCCCATTTTAATTCAGGCATGAGTCAAGGTGCATTAGACAAATAGCAGTGGCAATTTTGAACAAGTTGGGCCATGTACGACCTACAATTGCTGAAAATCTAGTCGGAATCGAGCCCCAAGTACAAAACTTAATATCTCTGCTGAATACAAATTCAGAGAAGGATGTTCGCATAATTGGGATATGGGGTATGGGAGGCATAGGCAAATCAACCATTGCACGAGCTGTTTTTGATCAACTTCAAGAAATGTTTGAAGGTGGCTGCTTTCTTGATAATGTTAGAGAAGCTGCATCCAAATTTGGACTTCAACCATTGGCCGAAAAATTGCTTTCAGATACACTGAAAGAGACCAAAGACAATCTTTACACCAGCACCAACTTACTGATGAAAAGGTTGAGCAATAAAAAAGTGATGATCGTTCTCGACGACGTGGATCAAGATGAGCAGATAGAAAACTTGATAGCTGGAGGACACAAAGGGTTCGGGCCTGGTAGTAGAATAATTATCACAACAAGAAACAAGCAATTGCTATCGGCTTGTGGTGTGGACCAAGTGTATGAAGTTAGCCTATTAGGAACTAATGAGGCTTTGATGCTCTTCAACAGGTTCGCCTTCAAGGAAGCTCAACCGCAGCATCATTTCATGGAGCTAGCGTTACGAGTGGTGAAATGTGCTTGGGGACTCCCCTTGGCTCTCAAAGTTTTGGGATGTTTTTTGCACAAAAGAGAAAAAGAAGAATGGGAGAGCGAGTTGACGAGGTTGGAAGGTATTCCTCATGATGATGTGATAGGGAAACTTAAATTGAGCATTGATGCATTGAATGATTTAGACAAGCAAATATTGCTTGATATTGCTTGTTTCTTTAAGGGGAAACGAAGAGAAACTGTCATCAAGAAATTCCATGCTTTCGGTTTCAAACCTGAAATTGGAATACCAGTGCTTGTTCAAAGATCTTTGTTATCTATATCTGATGATGACAGATTTCAGATGCATGATTTAGTTCAAGAAACCGCTTGGTACATGGTTCGCCAGGGACAAACTAAAGAGAAATACAGCAGGTTGTGGATTCCTGACGACATATGTGATGTTATGTCAAAGAAATCGGTAAGTTTGGCTAGCTAATAGCACCTTACACACTACATGATATATTGAACTGCTGCATAATTTACAATAGTACAATTTCAGGCAACAACGTGTTACTTTCTAAAAAAAGGGCAACCCCATACATAAAGAATCCCGCATTCACGCTAGGGTCTGGGGAAGCATTAGTGGCTGATTCCACGACTCAAACCCGTGACCTATAGGTCACAAGAGTTCTTTAGTTAACAGCAAGCACCTACAGAGTCCTTGACATATACCGACTACATTATTACTCATAGATGCTCTTATATGATATGCAGGGCACAGAAGCGATTGAGGCAATAATATTGACTTACCCACAAAAAGAGAAATTGAACTTATCATCACGGGCATTAAAAGGTATGGAAAATTTACGTCTGCTCAAAATCCGCAATGCCTACTTCAATAGAGGTCCAAGTTATCTTCCGAATGAGTTACAATGGCTCAATTGGCACAAGTTTCCCTCAACCTCTCTTCCACAAGACTTTGTGGGAGATAAGCTTGTCGGACTTAAGCTAAGTCGTGGACAAATTTCGCAACTATGGACAGAACCTAAGGTACCTTTGCCATCTAAAACATTGTTTTTTCGCCGAAGATGTTTCAAATTTTTTCTTTGTTACAGTGGGGAGCATAGCTTAATACTGTACAAACTAAGCTCTTTACCCAATATTAACTGTATTGAGGATTTTATTGCATACTTTAGATAGAAAGTACTGCTTCTCTTACAATGCGACTTCATGTATAAGGTTTCGTTTCTCTAGGTACTGTACCAATTATTTGACTAGCATTGTTCTTAATTAATTATAGTGAATTTAATCATTCATATGTTTCATCAAAGAAACCTCAAATTAACGGCAAATCAAACAAGCTAGTTGGCTTTAAAACTAGATAAGGTAGATTACCAAACAACAACAAAAATCATTTCATTGTTTCTCACTTTTTTTTTGGTTTTTTATTTAAGCAGAACCTTGAGCAGTTGAAGTATTTGAACCTCAGCTACTCCTATGAGCTAACTACCACTCCAGATTTCAGCATGATGCCAAATCTTGAAAAGTTGAATCTTAGCAACTGTAAAAACTTGGTAGTAGTTCATGAGTCAATTGGAACACTTGAAAGGCTTAAATACTTGAATATGTCTCACTGCTCAAAGCTGAGTCGTCTTCCGAATACCATTCACCTTGAATCTTTGGAAATTTTTCTTCTTTGGGACTGCACCAAACTTGAAAATTTTCCTCAAGTTATTGGCTTAATGCCAAATCTTTCAGAACTTCACTTGGAAGGGACTGCTATTAAAGAGCTACCCGACTCCCTCATAAATATCAGTGGCCTTGTGTCCATAAACCTCAACAATTGCAAAAGCCTGGAAAATATAACCTACAGCATCTGCGGTTTGAGATGTCTCAGGAGTCTTAATTTCTCTGGCTGTTCAAAACTCGAGTCATTGCCCGAAACTCTTGGCCAATTGGAAACTTTGGAAGAAGTCCTTGTGGACGGAACTGCAATTACCAAGCTACCATCAACTATCTCCAAAATGGGAAACTTGAAAATCCTTTCTTTCAGTGGATGCAAGAATATTAAGAAAGAGGATACGTCATTTGGAGTGGCAAGTTTAAGCATGTTCACTTCAATGACAAATATCATGAATCTTAGGAACCGATCAGATGCTGAGAGAAAGAAGCCACAAGCAGCACGGCCATCCTTATCTGGTTTGCGTCACTTGAAGAAATTAGACCTCAGTGACTCTGATCTGGTAGATGAAGCTGCTGCTGATGTTTGGCACTTGGCCTCATTGGAGGAGTTAAATTTGAGCCGAAATAATTTTGTGCAATTTCCTTCAAGAATATCTGGACTCCCGGGATTCAAAGTCCTGAAATTGGAAGAGTGCAAGAACCTTGAAGTACTGCCTGATCTTCCATTGAGTATTGCTGTGATAGAGGCAAACGAGTGCCCGGCCCTACACACTCTTGGAAATCTTTCAACCCGACATGCATTCTTAAGGAAGGTTTCCTTTGCCAATTGTCACAAATTGCACGAACAAAGCAAGAAAACTGGCATTTGTGCTGCGGATTTGTTGTTGGAACTGCTACTTCAAGTACGTATGCCTCCATGCTATTTTTCAGCATATATGCTTGCACTATAGATTCCACATTTATGTATCTGTTACTCCGTTTACCCTTCATTATAGAAAAGAAGGCATCCTTGAACAGTTTCATTGAAACAACAACAACAACCCAGTAAAATCCCAGAAGGGATTTGGGGAGGGTAGTGCGTACGCAGACCGTACCCCTGCCCCATGGAGTAGAGAGACTGTTTCCGGAGCAGTTTCATTGAAACGAAACCTTTAAATAAGAAAAGTTCCATATTTTAAATTTTTGACTAGCAAACATACTGAACTATATATGAGGTGTATAGAGGAGGAAGAATGCTGTTAAGATCAATTGATGTTTTGAATTACTGAAGACATTAAACACTGGTGAACTATACAGAAAAATGAGCACCTGTTTTTATGCGTAGATTCTTGCCTTTATGCTTCTTGCTTTAGCGTCGCTTGGTTTGAAGACAAGTTATGCTGGGAGAGTGGGAGTAGTTATGTTGGGATTAGTTATACTGGGATATCCTGTTATTACTTCTTATTGACTGCTTGATATGTTGTATGAATTTTGTGATTGTCAATTTTGCTTTATCGTGGATAACTTATCCTGGGATTACTATTATATACCCTCTAGCAGGTATAAGTTATCCCGGTACTATTTTTAATTCTGGGATAACTCAGGATCAGTAACCAAACAAGGGATAAGGCTCTACTAAATTTTTATCCCAGGATTATTTTTGCTTATCCGTCATACCTAACGACCCCTTATAGTATTAGTTGCACCACTCATGAAACGAGTGTTGGAATTATATAATATAAAGCTCCAAGCAACAGAAATACCATAATGACAATATTCACTATCACTTGGATTTTGTGCAACAGGGACACTCCATCATATATGGTCGATTCAGTATACTGATTGCTGGAGGCAAAATTCCAGGGTGGTTTGATCATCAGAAAATAGGCGGTTCTATCTCAGCGCAGCTACCTTCAGATTGGCAAGATAACATTGTGGGAATTGCAGTGTGTTTCGTTCTGGACAGCTTTATTCCAAAGTCAAGACTAGGTGTTACTTTCAAGTTGGTTAGCCCAGATCACAGGGAATACACTTCTGAAAATGCACCTTCTGCTGCTTCAAAGATGGGAGAAGTGTACGATTCTGATCACGTGTGGATAACTTATATCTCTTTCAATCTTTTTCGTCTCCTCTTCCCTGATTTCACAACTGAAGATTGGACTAAAGTTTGTGGTAGTCTTTCAATTAGAATAAGGAAGGATCCGTGGACAAAGGTAAGGAGGTGTGGAATTCAGCTTGTTTACAAACAAGATTTGAGCACATTGGCAGCTGAACGCGCGGGGGTTAATAAAGATTCAGTTGGGAGCAAAGAATTAGTGGTGTATGAAGGAAGAGGTAAAGAAAGTAAAGAAGAAGGTGCGATCAAAGAGGATATTGCTGCACTTATGGCTGGGGTTACTGAATTGAATTGGGATGTTGACCCCATTGAGCAAGATACCACTCAGCTCATGAATTTGAGGAAATCAGTTGCCTATAAAATTCAAAAGACTCTCTCTTTTGAATGCTAGTTTCTGTCCTCCATCAGCAGTTGTTGGTTGATGATTCTTGCTCATGATTGACAACTTACGTTTGTTTGTTTGTTTGTGGCTTGAGTTTGCTATTGAAACTAAGAGAATAAGTGTCTATTAGCTTTATTTTGTTGAATTGATTGGCTTGTTGTACCATAAGAAAAGGAAAAAAAAAATCTAAGTTGTAAGCCTTGTAGTTTTCTTATGTTTGGTTTTTATCTTAATTAGTGTGCTTTGTGTGGTGTTTTATTTACCTAAATGTAATTGCATCTATTTGTATAAATTCAAGAATAATGCTTGTATTTTGTAAAAAGTTCCAGTGAACTGGATTTTTAGTTTATTTTTATATAGACTAGCATGAGATATCATAATTACGTAAACTAATAGAATCTGCTACAAGGGTGTGTTTGGTAGGAATGAAAACATTTCCATTCATACCAAACACACCCCAAATTAAAAGTTACTAACCTCTAGAACACTTTTCTGGCATGCAAAAAGTACTACATAATCTAAAAGTCAATAATCTTAATAATAAAGAATAATTTTGAATCCTGTTGACTGTCCAAACACGTTTTCTGTACTAACTGATAAAGTTGATGTCATGTGACCATGAGGTCACAGGTTCAAACCGTGGAAATAGCTCTTTGCAGAAATGCAGGTAGGGTTGCGTACAATAGACCCTATAATCTAGCCCTTCTCCAAACCCCGCGCATAGCAAGAATTTAGTGTACCGGGCTGCCTTTTTATAAAAAAGAAACTATTGAAAGATATTAAAGGAAAAGAAAAATATACAGTTGCGATGTAACATCAAATGCTACACCTCCTGTGCAAAGGAATTCGTCATTACATCTTCTCGTTATTTGTCACCCCTAGCAATAGAGTTTGGCCCAATCTGCACAAAAAGGGGATAATTAATGAGTCATTTCTTCAAGGCAAAAGGTACAAAGAAGACTTACCTTGGCCCAAACTAACTGGGTCCAGTTATTGTCATGACATTTTTTTCGCTTTGGCAAATTTTCCAGCAAATTATTGAAGTAACAACTTCCAATGGAATCTAATTCATGTTCTTCGCTTTCTTATTCGCCAAGATAGTACAATTTGTTTTAGAGTGAGACCTTGAAATATGATGTTTTAATGTAAAAGAATAGCTTTACACGTTATTTGCAATATCGCCTTGTATGAAGATCCGTTTCTTGTTATCTATTTATGACCAACAAGAAAAAGGAAAAAAATAAAAATGAAGACTAGTAATTGACTTCAAAAAATCAAGCAGAAGAGCCGAAACAAAAACAGATCATTTCTCTACGCAAAGAAAATGAAACATTTCATTTTTGACTTTTTGGCGTATAATTAAAGAGGAATATAGAAGAAACTGCTGAGCTAGACTAAATCATCGTCTTGTATAAGGAGCTTTCTATTGAATGCTTCAACTGAACAACATAATCACCCTTGAAAGGGAGAGAGAATCATAGACAAATTATAAGTCATTCATTTTTGCAAGTTAGACAATCTTTTCATTTACTCATTCTTTCTCCCGTTGAAACAGCTCATTATGTACACTAAAAACAAAGAATGCAGCCTGGTGCATAAAGCATCCCGCATTCACGCGTAGCCTGGGGAAGGGCCGCATCACAAGAGGTGTGATGTAGACAACCTACCCTAACGCATGCATTAATAGCTGCTTCCACGGATCGAACTCGTGACTTATAGGTCACACGGAAATAACTTTACGGTTGCTTCAAGGCTCGCTTTCGCAATGGTAACCAAGTATGATGCCAACAACCATTTTCTTTTAAGAAACAATTCTGCTATTAATTCGAACATGATAATGCAACAGAAATAACATGCAGCCGTGGTATATATATACTGAAAGCTAAAAAAAATCTGTAGAAGTCAACTAGTAGTAATTAACAATCCCATGCAAGTTGATTTATGGAATTTACGTCAGTGTAAATTCCACAAGGCATCAATGCAGAATCCACAAACTCAAAATCAAAGTTAGAGTTGTCAAATGTAACATTCTCCGCGATTTGTCCATTGTTGTTGAACTGATCATGATTAACCTTGTAGACTTCTTCTTGACAAATATTTTCCTGAAGCTGAAGTAGTTGTGCTCCTTCTTGCTGTACTAATTGCATTTCATCTTGTCCATTGGAGGGACCAATTAATTGCGGTTCAAAGCCTGTAACATCCCACATGCAATTCTCATTTATAATTCCAAACCCTGATGGACTTAAGGAAGAAGAAGATGACAACAAATTATTGGAAGTACTCTGGTTTTGATATTCAATGGTGGCAAGGTTTGATTTTTCAATATTCGTCGTGGTGGGAACGCTAACGGGATTCATATAATTGTAAGTAGTACTGGTCGGTGAGGATTCACATAGCCGATCCCAACTTGTTTGGGACTGAGGCAGAGTTATTGTTGTCGTAGTAGCAATAGGAGTCAATGCGGCAAGACTTGCTTTGATAATGTCCATGGAAATTACCCCTACTTCTTTGCATGATGATAAAGTTTCAATAGTGAAAACAGAGGTGGAATTTGGATAATTAGAAATCTTGGATTTGCAACTGTTTTTCATCTTGTCGTTTTTGTGATGATTACGAGAGAGGAGGTTGTGAGTGTTTGGATCAAAGCCTTGAGCAATAAGCTTCTTTTTAATGGCAGAATTCCAGAAATTCTTGACTTCATTATCAGTCCTACCAGGTAAATGTTTGGCTATTTGTGCCCATCTGTTTCCCAAGATTCTATGAACATCAATTATAGTTCTCTCTTCTTGCTCACTAAAACAACCCCTTTTCAGATCTGGCCTTAAGTAATTTATCCACCTCAGCCTGCAACTTTTTCCACACCTTTGTAATCCTGCATAAAAATAATATAATTAAGAATACAAATTAGCAAATAAGCATATTTCAATAATTTCCATTAAGGAAGCTAAAACCAAATGAGTATATATTAAATACCGGCTAGTTTAGGGACAGAACTCCAGCAGCTATGGCCATGGGTTGTGATGTGTCTAATGAGTTTTTCATCTTCTTCTGGAGACCAAAGACCTCTCTTCACTTTCTGTTTGCTGCAGCAGTGATGGCCCATTTTGCCTTTCTAATTTGCCCTAATTCTCACCACTATGAGCTGCAGCTGCTAGCTGCTGCATCTATATACTGCTGGCTGCTTTATTTGTTCACGATTATATATTTATGCTCCAAGTTAGCTTGTCCAATTTATTAATCATGGGTATACAAAATACTTGTCTACTCTAAGCACAGAGAGAGTACTCGTGTGTTTTTCTTTCTCCAAATATTAGACAAATGCTATACGTGTTTGACTAAGGTGAAGTAGACATCTTTTTAACCTATAAAATATTCATTAACATGACCGGAGATATATATGTATAGAAATATAAAGGGCAACCCAGTGCATCAAATTTCAACTATGTGCGGGGTCGGGAGAAATATTGAATCACAAAAGTCTATTGTGCGCAACCTTATCGTGTATTTGTGCAAGAGATTTATTATATAGAGCAGAGAAAGAGAGATTCTTGAATTTTAACTTAGGGTGTACTCATGAGAGGACCGCATAGGTCTCATTGAGTGCTTTATGGCAGCTTCTCTAGGCGTTGTCTTCAAAATAAGATATAGTAGGTTATACACTCACTCCAATTTACGCTGTCAGTAAATTTTAGTATGAATAGCAGAATCGTTGTCATTTTTATCATATTATCAATTAGTAATGTTTATCAAAAGACTTATCTGAACGTGGGGTTTGAATATATATTTTCTACACGGTTAATGCAGAGAAAACTCCTTCAAATATATCTCTCTTCTGCACCATTGCTCACTCCGAAATTTACAGTGAATTGATCTTTTCTAAATCACTATTTGTATTTTGATTCAATTAAGAACTTTTTTGAGAAAATAGCCCTATGTTAGAAGTTTGCTAGGTCAGAATTTTAAAGCACTAAGAATCCTAACGGGAGAATTTTCAGCCACAATGCGAAAAGTTCTAGTGATAGCTAGGTAAGGTTTTGTGGCCAATTGCATAAAATTATAGCAACCATCAGAATTTTGTGACGATCACGCCATAACAAGCAAAATTATAGCAACTGTTGGAGTTTGATGAATCGCTTATTGCCTTAGAATTCTGATCAAAAATTACTTTTTTAATACTTATCTTACTGGAGTCAAAATTAAAACGGTGATACCAAATGATTTTATTTGTCATTCGCCCTTACTTAGTATACTTACGACGTTATATAGGCAAATTCATCAGGTCCCTACCTTTTAGCTTGTAATTTCTATTTTCTATTGGCCAAATGTTAATTTCTGTTTTGTATTTCAGAGATTGACAATCTTCTAGCTGCAAAATTAAAATTTAAGTAAATTGTTGTTGTGAAAATAAAGCTATGAACCCTCTTTAGAACAAATAGAGTATAGATATCCCAGACATCCTTATAGCCTGTTTGACAAAGCTTTTAAAATTTACTGTGAAGTGTTTTTCTTAAAGTGCTTTTCAAAAAAGTATTTTTGGTGAGAATCAGTTTGTGTTTGACTAATTAATTTAATTTGAAAAGCAATTTTGAGCCGTAATTAATGTTTGACCAATCTTTAGAAAACTATTTCTAACTATATTTTTCTCAAAAATACTTCTCAGAAAAGTGTTTTTGGGAGAGAAGCTACATTTTTGCTTCTCAAAATCTTCTTCTGCTTCTCCTCAAGAGCATTTTTTTTCTTGTCTAAAAGCTTGGCCAAACACCTCAATTTTTGGCCGAAAGCACATTTGTTAAAAAATACTTTTGGCCGAGAAAAAAACTTGGCCAAACAGACTATTAAAAGTGTTTTCAATGTGGGGGTACAGCAGGTATCTTTACATATGCACAACGTTTTTGAAATAATTTGTGGATCAATATAACAGATATTGTTAGGCAATATGATGTAGAAAAGAAAACCCTAGCACAAGAAAGGTCTTAACCATCTGAAGATGAAAGAAAGAATAGGAGTAATGAAATTATATCAAACGCGATGACAATGACCACTAAGAAAAAACAACATTTGGCATGATACTATTTAGACCTAAATCTTATCAACGGCATTTCCCATTCACGTATACAAATATAGTTTTCCAGAAAAAGGTGACAGAGATTGCTTGTCGGCCAAAAGTATACTATTAGATACTCTACGTATATAAGTAAATTATTACTTGCAAATAGAATGGGAAAAAAGTGAAAAAACTTTTAGA
Organism: Nicotiana undulata; assembly: GCA_005239495.1. Classification (NCBI taxonomy): domain Eukaryota; kingdom Viridiplantae; phylum Streptophyta; class Magnoliopsida; order Solanales; family Solanaceae; genus Nicotiana; species Nicotiana undulata. The sequence continues at coordinate 39,115 of ML282113.1, read as the reverse complement.
AATTGCCCTAAATAAGAAAAATGGAACTCCACTTTTTATTATTACAGATGGGATTTACTTTCTTATTATAGATATTATACATCTATCAATAAAGCCTGCCGACAGATAGAAAGTATTAAACTATCGGGTGTTATGATGCTTTTTCTTTGGAAATGTGTTAAATATTTGTGAAAATATGAGAAGCTATTGTTTTATTTAATGAAAATGTGTACTGAATTCGTTAAAATAATGTAATGTTATGATGTTCTTACTTTAGATCATTATACCACAAGTTTAGCAAAAGACAAGTCATTATTGTAGGAGAGTGAATGATAATATAACCGTTTATGGGAAGAGTACTAATGATTTTGTATAAGACCTCCATCATTTCTTTTCTTCCAAATTCAACACAAACAAGAATCTTTTTCAAGTAACCTTCTCTTTGGTCTTCCTTTTTTCCCCCCTCTTTCAAAGAAACAAATTAAACAAACAAATTAACCCGTATAATAACAAAGGTGTGAAAATTATAGTCCAGTATCTAGCTCAGTTAACAACAACAGCACACCGCTGAACTTGAATTCCACGTATTCAGTTTTAGTCCTGTTCAGTTTGAAACCTTTAGACTTCAGGGTCCGTCAACATCCAACCTCTGGCATCTCATCAATCAGAACTATATCATAAACGAATAACATACACCATGGCACATCCACTTGAATATATATATGGTGTGTCAGTGCATCCATCGTCAGAGCAAATAAGAATGGGCTCAGCGCAGATCCTTGGTGTAGCCCCATAACAACCGGGAAATGCTCCGATTCGCCCCATACTGTTCTAACCCGGGTCTTAGCTCCATCATACATGTCTTTAATCACCCTAATATAAGCCACCGGAACACCTTTCACCTCCAGACATCTCCAAAGAACTTCCTTAGGTATCTTGTCATAAGATTTTTCTAGGTTAATAAACACCATGTGCAAATCCTTCCTCCTATCCCTGTATAGTTCCACCAACCTCCGAATAAGATGTATCACTTCCGTAGTGGAATGACCAGGCATGAACCCAAACTGGTTATCGGATATCGGCACCAGCCTCCTCACCCTCGCTTCCACTACCCTCTGTCACGCTTTCATGGTATGACTCAGTAGCTTGATGCCCCTATAGTTGTTATAGTTATGGATGTCGCCATTGTTCTTGTATAGCGGTATCATCGTGTTCCACCTCCATTCATCTGACATTTCCTTTGTCCTGAAAATAATATTAAACATCCCAGTCAGCCACTCAAATCCTGCTCCACCCACATACCTCCAAAATTCTATTGGAACTTCGTCTGGCCCTGTCGCTCTTCCCCTGCTCATCTTACGCATAGCCCCTACAACCTCCTCGACTTTAATGCGCCTACAGTAGCTGAAATCTCGGTGACACTCGGAGTGCTCCAATTCTCCTAGCACAATGTCCCTGTCCCCTTCATCATTCAACATCTTACGAAAGTACGTCTACCGCCTCTATTTAATCTACGCGTCTTCCATTAACACTCGGCCTTCCTCGTCCTTGATGCACCTCACTCGGTCTAGATCACGAGTCAGCCTCTCTCTCGCCTTGGCCAGCCAGAACAACTTCTTGTCCCCGCCTTTATCCCCCAGTTCTTCGTACAGGCGACCAAATGCTGCATCCTTCGCTTCCTTGACAGCTAACTTCGCCACCTTCTTAGCTTCCTTATAACTTTCTTTGTTCCTATTCCTCTCCTCCTCATCCGTACTCTCCACTACTCTCCGCTATGTCGCTTTCTTTTCCTCCACCTTTCTTCGGACCTCGTCGTTCCACCACTAGTCACCCCTGTGCCCGCCCGAGTAACCCTTCGATACCCCTAGCACCTCTCTTGCCGCCTCCGTCATCGTCAACATACTGCTTGCTTTCCCCACTACTCCTCCAGGGCCCCATAGCCAACAACCTTCTCTCCATCTCGTGAGCTTTCTCCTTTGTCAAGGCACCCCACCTAATCCTCGGACGACCCCGAACCACCTTCTTCCTCATCCTTATCGAGGTGTCGACGTCCATCACCAAGAGCCTATGTTGGGTCGCGAGTGTCTCACTCGGGATAACCTTGCAATCCTTGCATAGCCCTCTATCATACCTCCTTAGGAGCAGATAATCTATCTGAGTCTTAGCCAATGTACTCTGAAAAGTAACCAAATGCTCCTCCCTCTTCGGGAAAATAGAGTTCGCAATTACCAACTCAAAAGTCTTAGCGAAATCCAATAGAGAAGTTCCACCTTCGTTCCTAACCCCAAAACCAAAGCTGTCATGAACCTCGCCATAACTACTCGTAGACGCCCCGATTTGCCCGTTGAAATCCCCTCATATAAATAACTTCTCTGTGGGTGAAATACCACGCACCACTTTATCCAAACCCTCCCAGAAACACTCTTAACCTTTTCATCCAGGCTCGCTTGGGGAGCGTAGGCGCTAATGACATTTAGAGTGTACCCTCTAACCACTAACTTAAGAACCATTAATCTATCACTCACCCGTCTAACCTCAACCACCGTCTCTCTAAGATCCCTGTCCACCAAAATACCCACTCCGTTCTTACCCTTTGAGCGCCCAGAGTACCATAGTTTAAACCCATCTACATTTTTCGACTTCGATCCTACCCACCTAGTCTCTTGAACACAATGTACATTGACCTTTCTCTTCTGGAGAATCTTCGCCAACTCGATAGACTTACCCGTTAACGTCCCTATATTCCACGACCCAATTCTCAACCTATAAGCACCCTAGCCCCCTTTACCCCCTGCCCCTTACCCCCACCCTCTATCCCCTGCCCTACCCCCTACCCCGCTCCCTCCCCCCTAATGGCCTTATTCTACCATCATAAACTACTGCCAAAACAAGTGACGACTAAATGCAAAGGAAGGAGGTTGCACTACAGGCCCGCTAAAATATTGACTAGACTAGTATCAACTAAAAAGACAACAACAAACAACCATAAGAGAAAGGGAAACAAGAGATCGGGAGGTACCAACTCCCGAGAACAGAACCTGGATCAATGTACAACGATCCCTTCCAAATTCCCGCCATCCCTTGCTAGTGCCAACCGGAGGTGACTCGTGGTGCTTGCCCGAATGCCGCAACTATCTAGCTCAGTTAACAGAACTGCTTATTTCTTAGATAGTTAGGGGCTTAGGGCTGAGATTCTGAATTCATACAGAACGACATCCTATGAACAATTTAGAGCCTGTTTTGCCAAACTTTTGGGAGGTCAAAAGTACTTTTTTCGCAATAAAAAAAGTACTTCTTTCTGGAAAAAAATGTACTGTGAAAAAATTTGAAGTGTTTGGCCAAAATGAGAAGTAACTTTTCATAAGCAGCCGAAGCAGTTTTACTATAAATTCTAGCTTCTTTCAAGAAGCAGAAACAAAAAATTAATTTTTTCAAGACCAAAATAACCTTACAATAAATTTCTACTTTCCTAATTATCCCTCATTTTCATTCTTTTTCTTTTTCTTTTCCTTTTTATATAATCATACCTTTCTGCTTTTTTTTATTTTTATTTCAATCATATTTTTATTCTTTTTCCCATATTTCTCTTTCGAAGTCTCATAAGATCAGTTTTTTTTTATATCTATATGATGATGTATTTTGATATAACTAAATTATCATGTAAACAATAAGTAATACTAGATACTCAATGCTATTATTTTGGAATATGTATATTTTATAATTTACTTTGGAATAATTATATTGATATATTATTTATTTTAATTGAGTTGCTTTATCACGAAAAACTAAATTCATCTCTCTTTTTCAAATAATACGTTCTACATTTTAAAATAATTTAACTTTAGATTTTTAATTTTACTAATCTTATCTGATGTGATTTTATAAATTAATATAAAATATTCATGACATATTTCAAATCTCAAATTTCAAAATGTTTTGTTATTCTTACTTATTAGTATCCCATCAAACGTACACTTGACACAAATTTGCCCGGAGGTACTAAGGAAAAGAAATAGAAAGAATTAGTGGGCGTTTGGACATGAAAATTGTAACAAAATAAGGGGAAATTATTTTAAAATGAAAATGGTATTTGAAATTTAGAGTTGTGTTTGGACGTAAATATAAGTTTGGGTTATTTTTGAAGTTTTGTGAGTAATTTGAGTAAAAATTTTGAAAACTAGCTTTTTGGAGTTTTCCAAATTTTTGATAATTTCCAAAATGCATCTCCTAGTGAAAATAAGAAATTTTATGACAAACAATGATTTCGAAAAAAGTAATTTTTTTTGTTAAAAAAAGGAAAAAATTACCTATGTCCAAACGGGACGTTAGAAGGAGCAAAGATACAACACAAACATGTAGAAAGAGGTGACACATTTGTTTTCCTTTCTTCACTCAACAGCTTAGAAAAGTCATTTCTTGGTGTCAACGAAGATAATAGTGATGATTGGGTGGGTCTACTTTCATGATTTTTCACCCTAAAACTTTCCTGTTCCCTCTCTTTTCTAATTTTAATTATTCATATATTTATTTAGTATTTCAGGGAGAATTTACCCTTCTTTATTGTTTTTATCTTTCATACTGTAATTGATTATTTGGAGGAAATCACGTGAAAAAGCCTTCCTTTCTTGATAATTGTTACCCTAATTATTATGAAATTGACTTTGCCTCTTAATATTCATCATTAGACATGAAATTACCTCGCGTCATTGTGATGCAAGAAAGAAAGACACATTTTCTAAACCAAATCAGCTTAGAATTTCGAATTTTCATCACTCGAATCTCTTGAATGTTTATGATTTATTTTCATCTGTTTCAAAGTTGTATAATATAATTCCTGTCTTATCAATTCTTCCCTTTTGCTTCTATGGATTCCTTTTGCGTTTGACGTGTCGATCTTATGGTTGCTCCCCAAAATGGGTACCATTTACACTATTTCAAAGGAGCTCTTAATTGGTTTTGATCATATCTTATTCAGGGGTCCATTTCTTCCACTTTTACTCTCCTTTTTACTTCCTTTTTAAGAGATATAATAGATCCCTTCAATTTCACATCCCAAATATACAGCTTCTATTTGAGGATCTGATTTGAGTGAAATATAAAAAATGTTATAGCGATGACTCACGTTCCTCACCCAGTAGAATTTGGATATATTGACATATTATTATTCTACACCATGATCGATCGATAACGTTCTTGTCATAGAACTTTTTGTAACTACCCAATTGATCGCTTTGCTTTCTAGATCTCCGTTCTCCTAAATAAAACTCTCGTATATACTTTTACTGTTTTATGACCTGCCGGGACGGTTGATTCGGGTTTGGAAGGGTTCGGGTTGAGATCGGAACACTTGGTTCCTTAGTTTGGCTTTTAAAAGGCTAAGTTTGACTTTGGTGAATATTTTGAGTAAACGACATCAGAACCAAGATTTGACGATTCCAACAGGTTTGTATGATGATTTCGCACTTGGAGGTATGTTCGGATCGGATTTTGGATGAACCGGGAGCATTTTGGCGCTTAATGTTGAAAGTTGGCGTATTGAAGGTTTAAAAGTTATTTAAATTTGGTTTGAGTAGGTTTTGGTGTTACCGAAGTCCATTTGGGATTCCGAGCCTGAGAATAGTTCTGTATGGTTATTTAAGACTTGCCCGCAAAATTTGGAGTCATTCCGAGTAGTTTAGGTATGTTTCGGTGCGTTTAGAGCATGTTGGAGGAACTTGAAGTTCATAAGTTGATTCGATTTGGTTTGGGGTGTGATTCTTAGTTTTGGTGTTGTTTTCCGCGTTCTGAGCATTCGAGCAAGTCCGTCTCATGCTTACGAACTTGGTGGTATGTTTGGACGAGGCCTTGGGGGCCTCAGGTACAATCCGAACGATGCATGGATCGAATAAGGACTCAAAAGGCATGCTGGTGCACCAGTTCTGGTATGCCCGCACCTGCGAGCTTATGGTCACAGGTGCGATCCCGCCGATGCAAGCTTGTGGCCGTAGAAGCAGCTTTGGGGCATTTGGCCAGTGGCCGCAGAAGCGGAGAAACATGCGCATAAGCGGCCTCGCTTCTGCGATGACTAGGCCGCAGGTGCGCTTGACCATCGGTAGAAGTAGTATCCCGTCCGCAGAAGCGGCCAGTAATGGGCCTGGGGAATTCCGTAGAAGCAAACCTTTCTCTGCAGAAGCGGGACTGCAGATGTGGCCCAGTGACGGCAAATGCGAAAGTCCTAGAGGCAGAAGACTTCATTTATTACGAGGCTTAAGCCATTTCTAACCCATTTTCTCACTTATTGGGCGATTTTAGAGCTTCTTAAGAGGGGTTCTCACATCGTAATTTGGAGGTAAGTAATTTCTATCAAATGTGAGCAAGTAATTTCTATCAAATGTGAGCTAAATACATAGATTATGGGTAGATTTTAACATGAAATTTTTTGAAAATTATGGGTTTAGATGAAAAACCTAGGTTTTGATAAAAATGGAATTTAACCACGAAAATGATTATGGAATGGGATGAAAAATATATATTTGAATTCGTAAGGTTATGGGTAACGATTTGTTTTTTGTTGAAAATTTCCAGAATGCTGGCATGTGGGTCCGGGCGTGAATTTTAGTAATCTCCCAATTTGGGTTGGTTAATTACTCTAATAGTTAAATCATGAACTTTTGAATATGTATTGATTAATTTATGCAATATTTGACTAGTTTCGGATTTTTCGGCACCGAGTTGAGGCTTTAGGATCGATTTGAGGACGGACAACGAGCTTTGAGACAAGGTAAGTCTCATGTCTAACCTTGTAAGAGGAAATTTACCCCATAGGTGATTTAAATTAATATTTGCCTCTAATTGTGGGGGCTACGTAGGCACGAGGTGACAAGAGCTCGTGCGTAGCTACTAATTATGCTTATGTCCGGGTAGTTTAGGGCCTAAATCATGAATTACTTGTAATGTTTGCACCCTACTTGTTATTAGTTAAAGTACCTAAATCATATTGGAACTTGTTAGAGGAATTGAGTAGATTACTTGACCGTTAATGGGAAATGAGTTGCATTATGTATTAGCTTTGTAATAACTTTTAAGAGAAGTGTTTATAAAGCAACATCTCTTCTTGTGGGGCGGGCTGAACGCCTTGCCAGTATATAGATGCATCTATGGTTCGTGTCACACGTTCCTTGGCAGTGTCCACGTTATTCTGTATCGGATAGTACGACCTCAGCATAATCATGCATGATAATACTTGGAGTTAAATTATTTATTTGATATCATTTCATGGCTTGAGAGGTTAAAATTTTACAAAGACAAGAATTTTATTTGGGATTTATTATTTGTGAAAAGGCTATGTATATTTTTCGCTTGTTATTGAGATATTATTGTTATTTACATAACCCATGCTTATTTACAGCTTCTGTACTTTTATTGTTAGCCCATAATAAGCGTCGATGTCGACCCCTCGTCACTGCTTCTTCGAGTTTAGACTTGATACTTATTGGGTACATATTGTTTATGTACTCACGCTACACTTCTGCACTAACCATATAGGATCTGAGGCAGGTGCATCTGGCGATCATACCGGCGTGTATCCCCGTTACCCGGAGGCCTAGTGATGAGCTGCTACCTGAGTCATTCCGCAACACCTAGAGTCTCTCTTTTGCAATTTATTTTCTGTCTATTTCCATTTCAGACAGTAGTTAGAGTTTTGTATAATCTACTAGTGCTCATACACTTGTGACACCAGGTCTTGGGACACACTAGCAGACTTTATGGTTTTGGATTATTACTATGGTCATGATGTCACTCAACTGTTTTCATTTTATTTATTTAAATCTGTTGTTTCTTAATCTTTTAATTTAGGAAAATTTAATTACTTATTAAAAAGAGAAACCAAGTGGGTAATTCACTGTTGGCTTGCCTAGTGGCGGCGCTGGGTGCCATTGATAATAGGCTAGATTCATGTAGTTTAGCGACTATTTATGCTCTAACTTTACTATGCCTCACTATTCTAGGAAGGTTAAATGACGATAAAATGGCTATAATTGTGAACTTTATATTTTGCAGGAGCAAGTCGTGCTTATGAGAGTATAGGACAGTGTTTGGAGCAAAATTAAAGCAAGGAAATCCCCTCAGAGTTGAGTGCGTGTGAAGGAAGAAAGAGAAAAAGAGAAAAATAGTTTATCCTCTCTAGCGTGGGCCAAGCTCGGCCTTAGCGCGGCCACACTAGAGAAAAAGACGCTGGGCAGTGTGAAAGTCGATTAGCGCAACCACTAGTGCGGTCTTAGCGCGGCCGCGCTAGTCCAGGAAACAGTGACAATGTGGAACGCATTTAGCGCGGCCCAATGCACGGTTCGAGCGCGGCCGCGCTAGTCACTCCGAAACGCGATCAAATTAGGGGTAAACTTGGAAATCTAGGGGCAATTCCACTTAACCTATAAAATTTCCAGCTCGCCCAAAAAGAGGGATATCAAGGTTTTTATAGTTTTGTTCAAGGAAAGAAGAGGCAAGAGTCTAGGAGGATAATTCAGCATTGAATTCTACCTTTCTTCCTTTTGTTTTTATCATTCATGATGAATTTTGTTGTTGTTATTATGAACGCAATTATGAGTAGCTAATTATTTAGTCTAAGGTTTTGATGGAACCTGTTGAAGGATGAACTTCTTGTTGTGTAAATATAGTTGGCCCGGTTTAATCTCTATTTGTTCAACTACGTTCTTGTTGTAGTTAATTGATAGGATCCTCAATTAGCTATGCATGTTTAGTATGTATTACTCAGGAGAGAGTGCATAGTTAGGTAGTTGTTGAACAACATCACTCCCAAAGTATATGAGAAATCAATAACCGAGGGTTTAAAGGTGGGATTAAGGATAATGAAACCTTGGGTGCGATCTAAGTGAGCTATAATAAAAGCCATCTAGCGTAACTCGGGAGAGTGCGCCTAGTAAATTGTCGTAATTACTCAGGAGAGATTTACGGCAGTAAGAGTGCTCATGATCGATAGAGAAGATTAGCCAAATCTATATGAAACATAGCAGGAAGGGATTCCATCAATAGGGCAAATCATAACTCTTGATCTCCTTAGTTATGTCTCAAATTTCATCCTTGTTAGTTGATAATTTTACTGCTTAATAATAGTTGTTACTTAATTAGTTAGAAATAAATATTATAATATCTATAATTAGGAAATTGGTTGGACTTGTGTTTCTTAGCAATATTGAACAATTATAGCGAAACCTTAGTTCTCTGTGGGATTCGACTCCGGACTTGTAAAACGGATTATATTTGCAACGACAACTTTGTCCTTTTTATAACGCATAGTTAGGCGTGATCAAATTTTGGCACCGTTGCCGGAGAACTAACGGTGTAGCTGTAGGTGTACATATTGCTAGGTTTCAAGTTTGAATTTGTTTCTTTAGTATTTGATTTTTATTTTCTTTATTTTAGTTTTATTTGTTAATTTGAAAAAGAAACATGGTATCATGGAATTATGAGAGTTTGGATGTTGGTAATTCTATTTTTGATCCTCGTTATGCATATCGTGGAGGAAACCACCCAGGGCAAAATTGTCAAAATATTCCCGAGAGCGAGTTATGTGCACCAACTCAATCTTATGTGTGGAATGTGTGTGATATGTGTGGTGGTCAAGATGGTCACTTTCATGGTTGTGTTTATATTTTTTATCTTCCCCGAACCCCTTACTTTGATGGTTCTTATTTTTCTTGCGAAGTTAATAGGAACAAAGAACCCAGGAATGATGACCTGAAAAAGATCGAGGATATGTTAAAGTGACTTCTAGAACAAAATAGTGAGAAACAATTGCAAGGCAAGAGGCAACTATTCGTAACTCGGAGGCTCAATTGAGTCAAGTGGTTTGAGTTGTTAATGCTCAACAAGCCAATATTGAGGATAGTATCCAAGAGAGCATGAATTTGAGGTGTTAATTGGGGAGGTCAGAGTAGAACATCAACAACCTAGCCAACTACAATTTGAGGATGTCGATGTTGAAGAAGTGAGACTAGAGTCAGCCAAGGACTTTGAGGATATACATTTTGTTGACTCTAGTATAATTGATGTTGAGGATGTTGCAAGTCCTGAAGTTCATGTGTTTGAGCGCATTGATCCACACTCCAAGCATTTTTCCACATTATGTTTGGATGATGATATGGAAATAGAGTCATCCGAACCAATGGAAGAGTCAAGGAATGAGGAACAAGGTGCATATATTCTAGAATTCTTTTTGACAGAAAGTCAGGATTACATACCTCATACAAAGGCCAAGGAGTGCAGAATACTACATTATTTCCTTAGGCCAGTTAGATTCATTCCACTGCCCCATGACCATAATCATAAGCTTGAATCAAAACTTGGGGTTCAATTCATAAGCTCGAGGTGGAGGCAAAAAGTGATTCACGTCGTGCCGCGACGTTAAATCAAGCGCTTGTTGGGAGGCAACCCAGCTTTACTGCTTTCTTTTGTTTTTTATTTATTATTATTTTTGTAGTATCGATTTTTGATTTTTTAGGAGCATGGAACGCAAAATCATTAGAAGGATGCAACAACAAACCATTATTTGGAACTAAGTGTGAGGTACCCGCACAAAGGACCAGGCCTGGGAGAAGTCTGAGTACCCCAAGAGATGCTAGTGCTTCGGCTTTTGGCCTACCATGGAGTTTCTTTTACCCTCTTGTATGTATGGGTGTGCATTAGGGACAATGCACAATTTTAAGTATGGGGTGAGGAGATTGTCTGGGTGACTTTCTATGCTATTTTAGTTGTGTTAGTTTAATTAAATAATTAATTTTAATTAGAAAAGATTGGAATTTTCCCAACGATGGATGTATTAGACAATTTTCTTGAGGGAAGTAAGTCTAAAGAAAATACCAAAAAGATTTTCTGTTTTAGGTAGTGTAGTAACTCCCCCTTGGTTTTTCTTTGGGCCCCGGTTCTTTTTTAAGGGTTTTGCTTGAACCGGGTATAGTTAGTTTTTGTTTGTTTTGTTTTTTAGTTTTTAGTTGGTACTTCTGGGCTATGAGATGAGATAGGAAAAGAATCCCTTAGGGTTGTTACACCTGAACACAATAGACACTAGAGTGTGATGCTTATTCTCAGTTGTTGATTCTTGTTAGAGTGCCTTAAATTATATGTTTGTAACTGACTTGAGTACTCAAATGAGAATATCTTGATAAGTCAATATGGAGTGAGTCATGTTCCATGTGTGTGTGAGTTGTCTTGTATTGTATTCTATGCTCTGCATTTGATGCCTAGAACTTGTCCTGTGTGTTTGCAAAGCGAAATAGTAACTTTATTCAGTCTTAGAAGTGATATAGGCATTTCTTTGTTAAGCCAGATATATAAAGTATACCCACCTAAATATGATATATCGTAGTTACCCCCATTGAGCCTATAAGCCTAATTCTTTGGCAACCACATTACAAACCTTACCCAATTGTTTGAATGGCCCATCTGTTTGAACCCCTTTACCTCCCATGAGCCCTTGAATTGTTATGAAATATGTAAAAGTTAAAGTGTGGGGTGGTTGGTTTGGTTTTTGAGTGGAACCAATGAAATAGGGAAAAAGGTGCAGTGTGTTGAAAAAAATGAAACAATAAGCGCCACTTAAAAAGAAAAAAGAAAAAAAGAGAAAAAGAAAATAAATAGATGTAGTCCTTGATAAGTGGTGACTTAATACAATTGTGCCTAAAGGAGTTTGGGGTGTTATACATAGAAGTGTGGTGGAATGTCTGGTCTGACATAAGTATGGTTCTGAATGCGAAAGTAATTGTATTAAAGTGCTTAGGGAGGTTAGTCACTATGTCCAAATATATCCTACCCGTCCCTTAGCCTACATTACAACCAAATGAAGTCCTAATTGATCTTAGACTGAATGAGCTTTATTAGTAGAGTTATACACTACGAGCAAGCCTATGGTGCATCTTTGTGGCATATGAATGTTCTTTTTGAGAGTGAGTGAATTTTGTCTATCTATGTTTTAATTGCTCCTAATGTTATTGCTTGTGGAACTACTCTCATGTGTGATGTGAGGGCACTTGATTCACGAAGGAAAGGTAAGTCTTGACCTCTGTATAGAGTAAATTGAGTAAGTATGAATATTGCACGACACGTGAGAGTCAACTCTTGAGGCAAAGATGTTACACTACTAGACGCAACTTTGGTGATATGTTCTTGGTGTGATACGTTAGGGAAGTACTTAGTAAAGGAACCTTTGTAGAGTATGGTGGATTGCTAGGGGACTAGCAATGATTTAAATGTGGGGTGTTGATAATAGTCTAGATCATGTAGTTTAGCGACTATTTATGCCCTAACTTTACTATGCCTCATTGTTCTAGGAAGGTTAAATAACGATAAAATGGCTCTAATTGTGGATTTTATGTTTTGCAAGAGCAAGTCGTGCTTATGAGAGTGTAGGACAGTGTTTGGATCTAAATTAAAGCAAGGAAAGCCCCTCGGAGTTGAGTGCCTGTGAAGGAAGGAAGAGAAAAAAGAGAAAAATAGTTGATCCTCTCTAACGTGGGCCAAGCGCGGTCTTAGCGCGGCCACGCTAGAGCAAAAGACGCTGGGCAGTGTGAAAGTCGATTAGCGCAGCTACTAGAGCGGTCTTAGCGCAGACGCGCTAGTCCAGGAAGCAGCGACAGTGTGGAATGCATTTAACGCGACCCAATGTGCGGTTCGAGCGCGGCCGCACTAGTCACTCCGAAACGCGATCAAATTAGGGGTAAACTTGTAAATATGGGGGCAATTCCACTTAACCTATAAAAGGTCCAGCTCACCCAAAAAGTGAGATATCAAGGTTTTTATAGTTTTGTTCAAGGCAAGAAGAGGCAAGAGTCTAGGAGGATAATTCGGCATCGAGTTCTACCTTTCTTCCTTTTGTTTTTATCATTCATGATGAATTTTGCTGTTGTTATTATGAACACAATTATGAATAGCTAATTATTTAGTCTAAGGTGTTGATGGAACCTGTTGAAGGATAAACTTCTTGTTGTTTTAATATAGTTTGCCCGGTTTAATCTCTATTTGTTCAACTACATTCTTGTTGTAGTTAATTGATATGATCCTCAATTAGATGTGCCTATTTAGTATGTATTACTCGGGAGAGAGTGCTTATTTAGGTAGTTGTTGAACAACATCACTGCCAAAGTATATGAGGAATCAATAACCGAGAGTTTAAAGGTGGGATTAGGGATAACAAAACCTTGGGTGCGATCTAAGTGAGTTGTAATAAAATCCAGCTAGCGTAAGTCAGGAGAGTGCCTCTAGTAAATTGTCGTAATTAATCGGGAGATATTTACGGTAGTAAGAGTGCTCATTATTGATAGAGAATATTAGGCAAATCTATACGAAACATAGCAGGAAGGGATTCCATCAATAGGGAAAATCATAACTCTAGATCTCCTTAGTTCTGTCTCAAATTTCATCCTTGTTAGTTGATAACTTTACTGCTTAAAATAGTTGTTACTTAATTAGTTAGAAATAAATATTATAATCTCTATAATTAGGAAATTATTTGGACTTGTGTTTCTTAGCAATATTGAACAATTATAGCGAAACCTTAGTTCTCTGTGGGATTCGACTCCGGACTTGTAAAACGGATTATATTTGCAACGACCGTTTTGTCTTTTTTATAAGGCATAGTTGGGCGTGATGAACCATCACAGCCTATAGGAGAATTGAGTCGTGACATTTTTAAACTCTACCAAGTTTCTATTTTTCTCAAATCAACTTTTGTCTATCTTTGTACATTGCTTTTGAAACATCTCACATCGTAGCCCTTTATTGAAATGAAAACGTTCGTAGGTGACTCCAATCTATGGTATACTTGTATGGTTCAAAATCTGCCCTAGAATATTTTAGAGATAACACTAAAGAAAGAGTTCTCAAGTCATCATTAGTCGAGGTCGACTAGGAAGCAACGAGATTCGTGGTCGAAATACCAACAATGGCCGAGGTCGAGCATCGTTGATGAAAATGTAACGACTAATTTTCGGAGAGAATATTCTAGTGGATATTCTCCGCACTTGTTTTATTAGGGTTTATTAGGAAAATATCTTATATAAATAGAAAAAGAGACAATGATATGGGCATGTGACATTCATGTGATAAGAAAATATTTTTGACAAAAGATTCCCTCTCTCTCTCTCTCACTAAGATACAAACACTATCTTTTCATTAAGATTCTCGTTATATTGTTCCATACTTTTCCATCAGATCCGAGAATAATTCAAACAGTCTAGGATTTGTTTGTCACTCGTTATTGTCAGGTGGGACAATCATCTAGTTCATCCTTTAATGGGTGAATCACTTCTCATATTTACTTAAATGTCATTTACTATTATTTATTGCTATTTAATGCTACATTATTACTCATACATTTCGGGATAGTTAATGCACATTGTTATCAATATACCACCAGATTTGTTTAACATTATCACTCTTTCAGAACTCACATCTAAAAATATTATTATTAATTAGTTTTAACCAATTATCATACAAATTCAATTTTTTAAACCAAAAGTTGCATTTTTTGGTCAAACAATTTGGCGTCGTCTTTCATGATTTCTTAGTTAAGCTGTTAGTTTCTTCTAGATCTACAGTCAACGATGGTCACTAACATAAAAAAAAAAGAAGCAAAACAAGACCCCTTTTCTTTGTACGTACAAAATCCCAACATGGCAGGTAACCGAGAAGAAGGACGAGAATTATAAGTGACCTCCTTCCTAACCTCATGAACGTCATCAACGAAAGCTTTGGAACGGAAGACGACGATGCAAATCCCAATACCTCCCCTAGACGAGATGGGTCACTGCCTCCTCACTACAACATCACAAAATCTCTTAGCAAAGGGAGCCTCCACACCTGTGGGTGAGGAGATGCCCCCAGCTATAAAAAAGCTCCTCGAAGCATGGCTAACTTATATGCTAACCAACGTCCTCAACAAGCTCGTCCGGGACGTGGCTACAGAAAATGCAAGGACTTGCACTATGCAACCTGCAGGCGAACAGGGCAACCAACTCCCTCCTCCTCCAACGACATGTATTACTCACAATGTCATTAATAGTGCAGGTGACAACGCCCTCACAACCATTTTGAAAAGAATGGAGGAAATGGAGAATGATAACAAGGTACTCCGAGATCAAATGAAAGGACACCAGGAAAGGGTCGATAAATACTGGGCTCCCCCAAGCTGTTGCCAAAGAGAGATGCCGAGCTGTTCATCGAACGACCGTACAGTGATGACGGAGCTCCACATGCTATACCAAAAACTTTTAAAATGCCTCCCTACCTCAAGATATATGACAACACAACTAACCCTGAAAATCATGTGACTAAGTCACCGCCGTAAAAGATAACTACCTCGCCAAGGAACTTATGTCTTCCATTTTGCTAAAAAAGTTTAGCGAAACCATCACTGGAGGAACATTAACATATTATGCGTAGCTACCGGCACTATCCATCAAAACTTTGGAAGAAATGGCGGACAAGTTCGTAACAGCCCACGCGGGAGCAAAAAAGGCCGAGGCTAGAGTGAATGGCATATTTTCCATCAAACAAACTATGGGAGAGGGATTAAGGGACTTCCTCACCCAGTTTAACATAGTAAGTATGACTTTGCCAAACGTATACGAAGGGATGGCAGTCGCAACCTTTCGGAACGGGTTGAGCAGGGATGGCTCAAGAGCAACGAGGAAATTGTTAAGCCAGTTGATGAAGTATCCCCCAACCACTTTGGATGAGATCCACAATTCTTATTGCGCCGAAGTACGTGAAGATGAGAACGACCTCAACGGGCCAATGGTCGCGTCCAAATGCACACCTCAAAAGAGGTATGAAACGATCGTTTGCAATTATAGTAACCCAACTAAGAGTCGGGGTCGAATCCACAAGGATCTAAGATAGGAGTTAGGGGTATATATTTCAATGTGCATGATTGAATTATCAAAATTGCACTTCCAAAAAAAGATTGGTTTTCTATTTCTAATTTTACTCTATTGATTGCAAAATAAAGAAAGAAGACAAGAGATAATTGTTTTCTTTTTGTGTTTTTCCAAATTGATAAAAAGCCTAGGGATGAGACCATTACATAGGTGTTTGCCTAATGGGATAAAGACTTTAATGCTTGTTATGTTGACTGGGGTGTATTATAGCAACCAACTCTAAATTACACACTCAATACCTCTCTGTCAGAGAGTGTTTTTTTGCACAATTTGGCTTTCTCAATACCAAATGGGTATCACACAAAATAGTTGATAAAAGCTCAAGTAAGGTTATTACTATCTCTAGGTTGAACCCTTTAATTAGGTAAATCAATCTCTCAGTTGACCCAACTCCTTGTTAGCTAAGTTATCCTAGACTAGGTCTCTCTTTCTCAAGAAGAGACTAAGTCAAATAGACATGAACTAATGTTTGCAACCATTAATTACTCAAATTAAAGCATGAACTAAGCTAAATAATAAACACCCAATCATAAATAAGCATTAAATAAAATACCCATAAGGTTTACATAGTAGGGTTGGGTCACAACCCTAGTAAAAATCTAGCTACTCATACTTGAGTTTGAAGAAAATGAAAAAGAAAGACTAAATAAAGTCATAATGAAAGCTCAGAATGATTAAATCTATTATAAAATACACCAAAGCAAAGTGAACTTCCAAAAATGGCAAAGTAAAATGGCTACAGTGATTACAGAGGTTCAAACTTGACTTAATTTTGTGAAACTCGTTTATTTATACAAGGCTAAAAATCTCGGACAAAAATACCCCCCGAGAGGTTCTACGACCGCACAATTCCATGTGTGGTCCGCAAATTTCTTCATTTGATAAGAGCATGAGTTATGCGGCCGCACAATTCTTAATTGCGGTCGTGAAGCAGCTTTTCTGTGGTCCGCAAATTTAGAACTCCTGTCGAATCTTTTGTGGTCCGCAATATTATGGTTGCGGTCGCAAGGCAATCTTCTACGGCCGCACATATTTTTTGTGCTGTCCGCAATTCACTGAGGTTCGGGACTTGGTAATTTGCATACTCTCTGATCTTGACTCCTAGCCCAGCTTTTGCGGCCACACAGTTCATGTGCGGTCCGCAATTTGCACAATTGCTTGCAGATTTTTCCTTCTTTGGTTGGGGCCGCAGAATTCCTTCCGCGAACCATATATTTTGTGATTTTGTGCCCTTTTATTGCCTTGTGCTTAGACTGCTCCTTTTTTAGTCAGATTTCATCTCGGGATCCTAACTTCCAGCATTCCTACAATTTTGTACTATTTTGTTAGTTCCGGGAGCACAATTTAATTCTTTTAGACAAACAAAAGTTAAAAGGCGCTAATATGTAGTCAAAATATCCACTTATCAGCCAGCCCACCGGCTAACCTCAGTACAAGCAGAGTCAAGAAAAGATCGAAGAGACAATGCCATAAGAGATCAGCCGATCCCACGGCCTAACAACAACGACATCAACCATACATAAGGACGACCACTGCCTCCTCTCCTCGCTATGAAGAAGGTCCATCCAAACCCAGGACGGTAATTCATCGGAACGACCGAGGTATGCCCCCCTTACTTTCTGCTCACAATTTTTGTGTTTCGCCCACAAAGATAGTCTACACCCTGGAGAAACTCGGACCAAAAGTGAAGTAGCTGCCAAAGTTGAGATCAGACCCTAATATCAGAAAGTATGACGCCCTCTATGAGTTCTACCGAGAACGTGGGCACAAAAAGGAAGACTACATCGCCCTGAGGTAGGAGGTCGTGAATATGCTACGTCAAGGACATCTTAAAGAGCTGCTAAGCGACAAGGGAAGAATCAATTTTTCCAGAGGGAGCGAACATCAAGGTCCACCTAAACATCTGTCACGACCCCAAACACTTAGTCGTGATGACACATGTCGTGGATCAGGCAAGCCACGCATTTCGTTGAACCCAAGTTTATTTTTCAGGAAATTTATAAATGTAGAAGCAAAGTATTGGTAATAATCCATTTGAAAGTTCAAACCACATTAAAGCATAATTCAAAATACATCCCCGAATCTAGTGTCACTCAGTTCCGAGCTACTACAATATAAAAATGTCAAAATAAAAACTAGACAACATGGTCTGAAATAACAAAAGTGCAACATAAAGTTAAAGAAGGAGAAGACGAGGTGGCGATCGCTAGCTGCTACCTCGACGACTCCGATGAAACTCTAACCTTTGTTCAACAACCACTACCGGGTCCCAATGTACCTGGATCTGCACACAAGGTGCAGGGGGTAACGTGAGTACACCAACTTAGAAGTAACGAACCCAAACTATGGTCTGAGAGGTAGTGACAGACTAAACCTCAGATTTTGCAATAAACAACGTACAAAAATTAGACACGCTAACAGTTTATCAGAAAAATAAAGAAGATATGCCAATTATGTCTGGTATGCTCTACATGCCAACCTATAAATATATGAAACCTGTGTGGAAGGGTACATAGTGCTCACAACCCTCACTCAGCAGTCCACTCAGTACCGTATATGGCTCTCAGGACCAGGGAAGGTCCATCCCGGAAAGTACATAATCATCGGTGACCGTAGTCACTCGGTGCTGAGGAAAAGGCCAATCCAGCCCCACAGAGAAGATCCATCTCCAGATCACAACACTCGGACAAGATCCATGTCCAGGAAAGATCCATCCCTCACATAACATCAACTTCGGACAAGGTCCATGTCCTGGGAATATCCATCCCTCAATATCAATGCACTCACTGGAGGTGTAAAGACTCTAGAGGGGTCCTATTGTCCCAAGCGCTATATTAAGCCAACGAAGGCATGATTAAAGTATCACCACGGTGTGCAGTCCGATCTCATAACTATCTGAACAACAGACTCTCGACCTCACTCAGTCATTACTCTCCAGTCTCGCTCACATGGATCATAGATGCATAAATCAGCCCGAAACAATGATAAATATGCATATAATTAACAATACTGAGACTGAGGCTTGAAATGATAGGCTATGATAGGAATGAGTATATGAAATCAAATAATCACAAAATGAGATAGTAATATACGACCACTCGGGTCTCAGCATTCTCAGCGTGAAGCCTTAGCATTTATACTTAACATGATTTCTAACATGTTCACATTTACCACATTAATAGAAGTGCAGATATAAATCAGTAATAGCTACTGAATGGTGCCATGGGATGAGCCAGGCCACAAATTACTCGGTGCACGCCCGCACGCCCGTCACTTGGCATGTGTTTCACCTCAATTATAGTCATATATCACATAGTTCGGGGTTTCGAACCCTCAGAACCAAGTTTGGAAACGTTACTTACCTCCATCAAGCCGAAACTCCACTCCGCCATGCCCTTGCTGCTCGACTCGGCCACAAATCGCTTGAATCTAACCAAAATCAGTATTATATAATTAATATATGCTAAAGGAGCGAAACCCACATCAAAATTATCAATTTACATCATAAATCCCGAAATTGGCCAAACCTGAACCCCGGGCCCACGTCTCGGAATTCGATAAAAATCACATCACAAGAATTCTCATCCTCCCACGAGTCTATACATACCCAGAACATCAAAATCGGACCTCAAATGGCCCCTCAAATCCCCAATTAAAGGTCTCTAATTACAAGCCCTAATTCCCCAATTTTTCACCCTTAATCTCATAGATTTCATGCTTAAACAACTGAAAATCAATATAGAATCGAGTATTAGGTTCGAAAACATTACCTCAATTTGTTTCCCCTTGAATCCCTCTTCAAAATCCCTCAAAAGCTCTAAACCCGTCTTCAAAATGGTGGAAATAAGAAAATTCGCGAAGGCTGGAAATTTATATACTCTGCCCAGGGATTCCGCACCTGCTTTCACTGGGCTCGAACCTGCAGACTCGCACCTGCTGTCCCAGGTGTGCATCTGCGATAATGATTTAAACCTTGACTTCCGCTTCTGCGGTCCACTATCCACACCTGCGGGCTCGCAGGTGCGACCAGAATTCCGCACCTGCGCCCTCAAGCTTGCCTTCCACTTTTCGCATCTGCGCATGGTCGTCCACACCTACGCCTTCGCACCTGCGGCTCCCCGTCCATAGGTGCGGCCACACCAGAACACCAGCATCCTATTGCTGCATTTTCCAAACTTTTAACTTTCGTTAGCCATCCGAACGTCATCCAGAGGCCCCCGGACCTCAACCAAAAATAATAACAAGTCATATATCAATTTTCAAACTTAGTCGAAGCTTTGAAACACCCAAAACAACTCCAAAACATCAAATTCACCTCGGATTCAAGCTTATGAACTTAGAAACTTCTATATTTCGCAAAAGATGCCGAAACCACCCAAAACTCGTCCGATTGACCTGAAAATTTGCACACACATCCTAAATGATACTACAAACCTGCTCCAATTTCTGGAATTCCATTCCGACCTCGATAGCCTATTCTCCACTGCCGATCGGAAATCGCCAAAAACTCAATTCCGCCATTTCAAGCCTAATTCTATTCCGGACATCAAAACCACATTCTGAACACACTTCTAAGTCCCAAATCACCTAACGAAGCTATCCTAGCCATAAAATCCACATTCCGAGGTCGCATACCTATAAGTCAACTCCCAATTAACGTTTCCAACTATTAAACTAATTTAAGAGACTAAGTGTCTCAATTCTCATCACGACCACTCCGAACCTGAGCCAATCGACCCAACACAATACAAGAGAATTGAACAACACATAATAAAGCAGAAATAGGGGAAACGGGGATAAAACACTCGGATCGACGGATCTGGTCATTACATTCTCCCTCACTTAAATGTACGTTCGTCCTCGAACGTGCCCAGAGTTGTTCCAAAACCCCCCAAAATTGCCGTGTAGCCTATCACGCATATACCCGGAGGTGATCCCACGTTACTCTATCCCATATAGGTCCAATACCACAACACAAGTGAAATTTCAAAATCCAACCTGACCTATAAACCTTAGAATCAATTTTCCACTTCCGAAATAATTTACAAGATCAAAATTTCACAACTATAAACTGAATAAGTCTGACACGTTGTATCAAGCCATATCCGTAACCCAAGATGTATCATATAATATACCGCATGACTCAAACACTCATAGCGATAACTCTTCACCACAATAGCTGCTCAAAACAACCCAATACAGGTACATAACCTCTTATCAATAAATGTCTCGCTCTAACACTTTCATATACTGCCGATGATGAAAGAAACACATAAAAACTAGCAATCATTCGTCCGATCATCCAATCATGGGGCTTCCCCTTTCCCCGACAGGAACTATAGAAAATTTCTAAGCCAACTTCCGATATCATTCTTCCAACCATGTTGTAGCCAACTCTGGTAGTATTCATTCTAGGACCAATGACCTCTTCTCACCAACACGACCACTCTGATGACATGACGCATCAATACAATCCAAAGCCATAACCTGTGCAACTCGTGCACTCAATAGCAACATCCCACGAACTCAAATCATAGAAAAGATTCACACGAGAGGACTATCCCGCCATTAACAATTACCATCACAACACCATGCTAAGAGCCTGTCACCCATTGTAAAATCAAAACTCACAAATCTGACACCAGGGATTATACCTTCACGTAACTCCACTACAATGCGTGATCCCATCCAAACGCTGGTCCACATGAAATACATTCAAGCCACCTCACTCCAAATCAATAACCATGCGCAATTTGACATCAAGTATTCCAAATGCATATCCCTAACCACGGGGAAAGTCGGACGATACCATGCCACACGTATCAGAAAGAACATAACCAATACGTCTCAATCCCGCAATACCCCATTACTTACCTTACTCAAATCCCGCTATAAACCCCAAATAAATCCGCACCATATGTGCATATAACCGACAATTACCTCTCCTCGCAACAACGAAGGGTAACTCATAGCTCACTCCAGAATATGTTTAAACTCAATGACAATCGAATGGTACATCCCTCAACAATAGCAATTCGGAGTCAACAATTCCGACCCGGTGCAGAACACACCCATATTAGGCCTACCAATAACCCTAAATCAACTTTGGTTACCCACAACAGATAGATAACTCTTTGAAGGTTCGCAATGACTAAATCATGGAATTTACTAACTCTGGCTAGCTTTGCTCGCATTCTCGCAGTCCACAACCACAAAATAATCTGTTTATGAGAACTCTCAGTCTCGAAGTCCATGAATCGCACAAACTACCA
The DNA here is from genome assembly GCA_005239495.1 of Nicotiana undulata. NCBI lineage: Eukaryota > Viridiplantae > Streptophyta > Magnoliopsida > Solanales > Solanaceae > Nicotiana > Nicotiana undulata. The sequence continues at coordinate 16,935 of ML282113.1, read as the reverse complement.
TATCTGATCCCAACTCCACCACTCAAATATATAATACACCCCTAATGCTAAATCATTCCACGAGGGATACCCCTATAATTCTTCCGTATCACTAAGCAACCTTGAATATCAACAGTCGATCCAACAAGAGAGCGCTGCAATACCAATAAAGCACCCTTAACTCCACACATTGCCCTTTCTGAAATGTATACCCTCATCAAGCCACCCAATAGATATCATTTACTTAGTCATCTGAAACTGCCAATGCTGCCTAAGAAATTTGACCTTCCTTCCAGAACTGAACCGTGACCTCACACGTGCAAATCTCAACTTTACACAACGTACCGCATACACCATGTCATCCTATGATAAATATGGGAACTTCATAACCCATTCCAAGACACAAGCAACTACGTACTCAACTAGACAAGAACTTTACATTTGATCCCATCTAGAAATGAAATCACTATACATCACATGCTCCTCACGCCAGTAGAAAATATACATCTCTAACCGTAGTAGAAACCATCCAGAACTATCTGAATCCCATTTGTGCAACACCCGTCAGGACTGAATCCTCCTAACTCAACCAAGCTACGCAGGTCACCAAAACCCAAGAGCATTGCTAAGAAACTTCTATAAAACTCATTGCCTCATAAGCACCTCAATGAACTAATCCTATCCCTTACCATGTCGATGCGACCTATTATCAAGATGCCCTATTTATCCAAGTTCCTTCTGACTCACCTTCTAATTGATACTTCTCTTTGCCATAATACTGCAATTCTCAACCTAGTCTCACCACACGAGACCCAAGCATAAGACCGTACCGCCTAAGGCTCGTAAGCCGCTGAATACTCTCTCAGATATCCCCAAAAGTACCACATTCAAAATACTTACCCTCGGAGACTTCCTGCAAATCTAAAGCCATTACCTTCACTTTCCTGATACTGATATGTAGAATCCATGATAATGTGGAAATGTCACAAGTATCGACACCCTCCAATGTAGACCTCAGTTTCTAGCCAAATACACATCCTGAAGATTCCCAATTGCTACATCTAACCTTGAATCCATCGAAACCATTCTCGAGAGTCATCTACTCTACGCAATCTCAATTACCCTGATCAAGTAGACAGAACGACCTAGCCCCATTTGCACACCGACATACTGGGAAGTAATCCGCACACTTGAAACAACAAGCAAATTCATACACTGCACACACTATACCTTTTACAATTACAACTCAATCATTCAACAAACCTATCTACCCATAGAGTACATTACAACCTGTATAGAAGAATTTCCATTACTCGAGTCATTCCCAGACACCAATCATCTGATATCTTGAATCATATGCAAATCTCGCATAGCCATTATAATAGCCAATGCCAACTTCCACAAGCGACCTAACTCAAGTTGCGACATATATCAATTACTGATAAAAGAGGACTTGCTACAAAACCACCTAAGGATCACACAACCTCAAGACACCCCGCGAGCGATAGCCCTGCCTTCTTAGCCTTAAACTGAAATCATGTCTATACCCTTCCAAAAATCATAGCCATCACGCAATCACTTTATCCTTCTACATCTAAACACAACCAACGCCTACCCTCGAGGCATCATAATACGCTGTATAAGAACCTGAAGCTAATGGCAGAACTAATACCGGAGTTGTGGTCGAAGAAATCTTGAGCTTCTGGAAGCTCTATCCACACTCGTCTGACCACGTGGATACTCTCGCTGGAAAACACGTGTCCCAAGATTGCTACTGAACTGAGCCAAAATTCACACTTAGAGAACTTGAATAAAGCTTCTCCTCCCTCAATATCTGCAATACGACTCTCAAATGCCGAGCATACTCCTCATGGCTACGAGAATATACCAAGTTGTCATCAATGAATACAATAATGAAGGAGTATAAATACAATGGGAATACACTGTTAATCAAATACATGAACACTACTGGGGCATTGGTCAACCCAAAGGACATCACCAGAAACTCATAACACAATAGGAAGATTCCACTTCCCTCCACCACTAACTACATGAGAGGCCCTTCAATACGTTCACAACTCTAGGCTATATGCCAACTCGAGACAGAAGTCAAACACTCAATAGTCCTTGCTACATATCCAGCCAATTTTTGTCACCATCAAACAATCTGAACACATCTCACCATCTACTCACCCTCGCCACATAGTCATCCATCCACAAAATCCCACCAATAAGGACACAAACGGACATATAAGTCCCCAAACATGCGCTCACAAAAAAGAAATCTCGACACTCAAGCCACAGACAAAATCCGGTCTCAAGTCCTCCAGACTGACCCATTGTCAACATTCTTAAATCACATCTCGCACCTCACCCGTGGAAGTCACAAACCGTTGATGCACAGCTGATACCGAACGCTCATGTGCGCATTCGAATACATGGAAGGAATTCAAAGAATTATGCTTTAGGTCGAATAAATGGATTCGCACGACAAGAATTCAAGAAGATGAGATTTTTCCTAAGGGTTATGCAGCCTCTCAAAGATAAGTACAGACGTCTCCGTACCGATCCGCAAGACTCTACTAAACTTGCTCATGACTGGTGAGACCTATTTAACTTAGAGCTCTGATACCAACTTGTCACGACCCCATACCCTTAGTCGTGATGGTGCCTGTCGTGGAATCAGGCAAGCCACGCATTTCGTTGAACCCAAGTTTATTTTTCAAGAAATTTATAAATTTTGAAGCAAAATATTGGTAATAATCCATTTGAAAGTTCAAACAACATTAAAGCATAATTCAAAATTCATCCCCAAATCTTGTGTCAGTCAGTCACAAGCTACTACAATATAAAAATGTCAAAATACAAACTAGAATACATGGTATGAAATAACAAAAGTGCAACAGGAAGATAAAGAAGTAGAAGACGAGGTCGCGATCGCCAGCTGCTACCTCGACGACTCCGATGAAATTCTGACCACTACTCAGCAACCACTACTGGGTCCCGATGTACCTGGATCTGCACACAAGGTGTAGGGGGTAACGTGAGTGCACCAGCTCAGAAGTAACAAATCAAAACTATGGGCGGAGAGGTAGTGACGGACTAAAACTCAGATTTTGCAATATACAACATACAGAAATTAGACATGCTAACAGTTTATCAGAAAATGAATAAGATATGCCAAGTATGTCCGGTTTGCTCTACATGCCAACCTATAAATATATGAAACCTGTGTGGAAGGGAACATAAAGCTCATAACCCTCACTCAACATTCCACTCAGTACCGTATATGGCGCTCAGGCCCAGGGAAGGTCTATCCCGGAATGTACATAATCATCGGTGACCGTAGTCACTCGGTGCTGAGGAAAAGGCCAATCCAGCCCCACGGAGAAGATCCATCTCCGGAACACAACACTCGGACAAGATCCATGTCCAGGGAAGATCCATCCCTCACATAACATCACCTTCGGACAAGGTCCATGTCCAGGGAAGATCCATCCCTCAATATCAATGCGCTCACTGTGGGTGTAAAGACTTCTGAGGGGCCCCATTGGCCCAAGCGCTATATCAAGCCAACAAAGGCATGATTAAAGTATCTCTGTGGTATGCAGTCCGATCTCATAACTGTCTGAACAACAGGCTCTCGGCCTCACTCAGTCATTACTCTCCAGTCTCGCTCACATGGATCACAGATGCATAAATCATCCCGAAACAATGATAAATATGCACATAATTAACAATACTGAGACTGAGGCATGAAATGATATGCTATGATAAGACTGAGTGTATGAAACCAAATAATCAAAAAATGAGACAGTAATATACGACCACTCGGGTCTCAGCATTCTCTGTGTGAAGCCTTAGCATTTATACTTAACATGATTTCTAACATGTTCACATTTACCACATTAATAGAAGTGCAGATATAAATCCGTAATAGCTACTAGACGGTGCCATGGATGAGCCAGGCGACAATTTACTCGGTGCACGCCCGTCACTTGGCATGTGCGTCACCTCAATTATAGTCACATATCACATAGTTCAGGGTTTCGAACCCTCATAACCAAGTTTGGAAACCTTACTTACCTTCATCAAGCCGAAACTCCACTCCGCCATGCCCTTGCCTCTCGACTCGGCCACAAATTGCCCGAATCTAACCAAAATCAATATTATATAATTAATATATGATGAATGAGCGAAAACCACATCAAAATTATCAATTTACATTAAAATCCCGAAAATGGCCAAACCCGACCCCCAGGCCCACATCTCAAAATTCGATAAAAATCACATCACAAGAGTCCTCATCCTCCCACGTGTCTACATTCCCAGAACATCAAAATCGGACCTCAAATGGCTCCTCAAATACCCAATTAAAGGTCTCCAATTACAAGCCCTATATCCCAATTTTTCACCTTTAATCTCATAGATTTCATGCTTAAACAACTAAAAATCAACATAGAATCGAGTATTAGGTTCGAAAACATTACCTCAATTTGTTTCCCCTTGAATCCCTCTTCAAAATCCCTCAAAAGCTTCAAGTCCGTCTTTAAAATGGTGGAAATAAGAAAATTCGCGAAGGATGAAAATTTATATACTCTGCCCAGGGATTCCGCACCTGCAGTCACTGGGCTTGCACCTGCGGTCCCAGGTGCACATCTGCGATAATGATTTAAACCTTGACTTCCGCTATCCGCACCTGCGGGCTCGCAGGTGTGACCAGACTTCCGCACCTGCGCCCTCAAGCCTGCCTTCCATTTTCCGCATCTGTGCATGGTCGTCTGCACCTGCGGCTCCCCGTCCGTAGGTGCGGCCACACCAGAAGGCCTGCACCAGCAGCCAATTGCTGCATTTCCCAAACTTTTAACTTCCGTTAGACATCCAAACGTCATCCAGAGGCCCTCAGACGTCAACCAAAAGTACTAATAAGTCATATATCTATATTTAAACTTAGTCGAAGCTTCGAAACACCCAAAACAACACCAAAACACCAAATTAACCTCGGATTCAAGCTTATGATCTTAAAACTTCTAAATTTCGCCAAAGATGCCGAAACCACCCAAAACTCGTCCGATTGACCTGAAAATTTGTACACATATCCTAAATGATACTACGAACCTTCTCCAACTTCCGGAATTCCATTCCGACCCCAATAGCCTATTCTCCACAGCCGATCATAAATTGTCAAAAACTCAATTTCGCCATTTCAAGCCTAATTCTGTTCCGGACATCAAAACCACATTCTGAACACACTCCTAAGTCCCAAATCACCTAACGAAGCTATTCGAGCCATAAAATCCAAATTCCGAGGTCGCTTACCTATAAGTCAACTCCTAGTTGACTTTTCCAACTATTAAGCTAATTTAAGAGACTAAGTATCTCAATTCTCATCACGACCACTCCGAACCTGAGCCAACTGACCCAACACAATATAAGAGAGCTAAACAACACATAATAAAGCAGAAATATGGGAAACGAGGCTAAAACTCTCGGAATGACCGATCGGGTCGTTACAACCACCCTTACCAGCCCGTACCATCAACATGATCATTGGAGGCGACACATCTATCAACCGCGTGAAGTTCACCAATACAAACAAACTATCGGTAAAATCCCTATCAATAATAGGTCGGAATGGTGGGGAAGGAGGCCCTCCCTACTCAAGCGATCCATCACCCCGCGAACGGTACGACGAGCTCGAAGAAAGTATAATCTTAGACAAGTCAGATGCCGACGGTTTGGTCTTCCCTCATCAAGATGCTCTCGTCATTATCTACGAATTTTGAATACTGATGTTAAACGTATTATGATTGATGATGGAAGTTGCGTGTGCATCATCCATCCCCGAGTACCTACCCAAATGAAGCTCGAGGATAGGATAATGCCCCGCTGCATCACACTAACTAGTTATAACAATGTAGTGGAACGGACATCCAGAGAAATTACTTTCCCCGTTTTGGATGACGGCGTAACTCTGGAAACAACATTCTACGCCATGAACCAAGACACTGCATACAACTCCATAGTAGTTCAACCATTGATACACCTTATGAAGTTCGTCCCCTCTAACTTATACCAAGTAATCAAATTTCCAACTCCATTGGGGATATTTAGCATACGAGGAGAGAAACGTACATCCCGGGAATGCTACCGCATTTCTTTAGACAGCACAGCCTCCCAGTAAAAGAAGGACAAAGAAAAAGAGGAATAGCAATCAGTAGGGTCGAGGCCGGGACATGGCGAGGTCATAGAAGGTATCCGAGATCCTGACGTAGTCAAAGGCACAGGGTCGACCATAGAAGATGTCGACCCAGTTCAATTCGACTCCAACGTCTACAACAAAAAGGCCTATATTGGTTGCAAGCTACATGACCCAGGTAAATTCAGTCCATTCTTAAAAACTAACACAGATGTTTTGCTTTCAGCCATGCAGATATGCCAGGTATCCCAAAGGAAATTGCCCCGCACAAGACCCATTCCACCCCTAGTAAGACATATTAGGCGTAAGTTCAATTCCGCAATTAATGCGGTACGTCAAGAGGTGGAAAAACTATCGGAAAATGGTTCCTTCAAGGAGTCGAAGTACCCCCACTGGGTTGCCAACATAGTCATGGTGAAAAGGAAGAATGGGAAATATCAAATATGCGTGGATTTCAATATTTTAACAAAGCATATCCCAAGGATTCGTTTCCATTACCCCATATCGATCAACTCATCGACGCAACGGTCAGGAATGAACTACTGAGCTTCTTGGACGCTTATTCAGGTTATAATCAAATCCTCATGGAAGAAGAGGATCAGGAAAAATCCACATTGATCACCCATCAGGGGACGTACTGCTACAGGGTCATGTACTTTGGGCTAAATAACGCAGGGAAACTTACCAAATATTGGTGACGAGGATGTTAAAGGACCAACTCGCCAAAACGATCGAAGTCTATATGGACGACATGCTTGTCAAGTCTAAACGAAAAGAATATCACCCCAACCATCTGGGAGAAAACTTAGACTTACTCAAACGATACAGAATGAAATTGAACCCCGAAAGGTTTGTGTTCGACGTGGCCTCAGGAAATTTTTTAGGTTTCCTGGTATCACGGCGAGGGATCGAGGTCAATCCTGACCAAATCAAAGCCATCGAGGGGATACCGGAACACTTGACCACCAAAGAGCAGGCTCAAATGTTTACCATATTGCCACCCTATCAAGGTTCATTTCATGAGCATCTGATATGTGTCACAAATTCTTCGATGTTCTCAGTTCGTCCAAGCCCAGAAGGCATTGGAAGCATACTTGTTGTCGCCACCATTGCTGTCAAAACCGGAGCTAGGAGAACGTCTCCTCGTTTACCTTACTGTATCCGAAGTAGTTGTAAGCGCAGTCTTGGTTCGAGAAAATAAAGGTACACGCTCTCCCATATATTTTATTAGCAAAACATTGGTCGATGCAGAGACCAGGTACCCTCACATCGAAAAACTAGCCCAGACCTTAGCCGTAGCTTCACGAAAGCTTACACCGTCTTTCCAATGCCACCCCATCTCATTCGTCACGACTTTTCCCCTAAGAAGTATTTTGCATAAACCCGAGCTATTGGTAGGGATATCCAAATGGGCCATCGAGCTGAGCGAGCATGATATCACATGCCAGCCGCAAACAACAATTAAGTCACAAGTTCTTGCTGACTTCACCACAAAAGTAATGCCCGTAGTTGAAAGAGAAGCTGCCCACATTTCCCCTCAAACACAAGTCCTATGGGTCCTGTACACCAATGGTGCGTCCAACGCGTCAGGGTCCGGACTAGGACTCGTACTCAAAGTCTCGACTAGCGAAGTAATTCGCCAGTCCATAAGTAACCAGATATGACTAACAACGAGGCGGAGTATGAGGCCCTAACTGCAGGTTTGAGGCTAGCACTAGAGTATGGGGTGAAACGGTTGAAACTAAGTTGTGATTCCCAACTTGTAGTCAACCAAGTCACATGGACTTTCCAAATCAAGAAACAAAGATTTCAAAAGTATTAGACCGAAATTTTCAAGCTACTACCCAAGTTCGACGAAAGTTAGCTTGACCAAATTCCACGAGCACAGAACGCTGAGGCAGACGGCCTTGCTAAGCTAGCTGCAGTCACCAAAAATATTACAATCAGAGATAGAAGCACGGTCCACCTCCTCAACTCGTTGTTAGACCAAGTCGAGGTAAGAACCATGAACTTAACTCTGGACTAGCACAATTGTATTATTACATACTTGCAAGACGACATACTCCCAAATAATAAAAAAGGCCAAGAAACTAAGAATGCAAGCGGCCAGATATAGTATCATCCACAACAACCTGTATAAGAGAACTTACGGCGGCCCTCTGGTCTACGAGGGCCATTGTGGATCTCACTCTTGCAATTGGGCTCTGGTCTGATGCCTCATACGGGCAGGATACTACTGGCCCACCATGTAAAAAGAGGCCACGAACTTTGTAAAAAGATTCGAGCAATGCCAAAAGTACGCCCCAATGATTCACCAGGTGGGCGATCACCTCCACCCGGTTACCTCACCTTGGTCGTTCATCAAATAGGGAATGGACATCGTGGTCCCCCCTCCCAGTAGGACGATGTAACGTACGATTCCTTTTGGTTTTAATTTACTACTTTCCTGAGTGGGTGGAAGCATGAGCATATTCCCAAATACGGGAATAGAAAGTACCTTTATATGGAGGAATATCATATGTCGTTTCGGCCTCCCCAAATAGATATTCTGCGACAAGGGACCCCAATTCAAGGGAAAGAAAACCGCCAAGTTCTTTTTCGATGCCATACCACCCTGCGGGCAATGGGCAAACGAATTCCTCCAACCAGTTGATATTGAACACCATGAAGAAAAAGCTTGAAGACACCAAGGAATTGTGGCCAGAAATATTACTAGAAGTACTGTAGGCTTATCAAACAACTCCGAAAACGAGCACATGAGAGACACCCTACTCTTTGGATTATGGAACCGAGACAGTATTACCAGTCGAGGTCGGTGAGCCCAATCTAAGGTATTCCCATGAGATCGGCACAATCAACGATGATGGCCGAAGACAGGAACTCGACGAAGCCGACTAACAAAGAGATATGGGTTATATAAGAATGATCACCCAAAAACAACAAGCATAACGTTATTATAACAAGCAAGAAAAGGCCAGGCCGCTCAAAATCGGAGACTACGTACTGAAATCTAAAACCCAAGCGAGCAAAGATCCCACGTAAGGTAAGCTGGGAACAAATTCGTACGGCCCGTACAAAATCACAGCAAAAGCAAATAAAGGATCATTTCAGCTAGAAACAGTGGAAGGAAAGCTACTACCAAACAACTGGAATATCAGCTCGGTACTTCAATTTCTAAAGGAAAGAGTGCCCCCAAGTCGTACTTTCTTTTCCATCATTTGAGTCTTGTCCCAATTGGGTTTTCTCAAGGAGGTTTTTAACGAGGCAAGTACGCAAAGGCAAGGCCCCGATTTCTATTTCATTGCTCGACCTCTCACTACTCTCCCGATCGACCAATGAAAGGTCTAGGTAAACTAGGAATAGGACTGGAACGCCACCCAACACCTATAGTTAGTAAATTTTTCCAAGTATGTAACAAATGCAACAATGTCAAGGCAATGAACTTTACACTTACCAGCGCATTTCTCTCAAAGTTAGGTTATGTTCGAACTCGCTCGAACTAACACCTACCGGCCCTCGACCATATTTTATTTATATTATGTTCGACCTCGCTCAAGCTAACACCTACCAGTCCTCGACCATAGTTAAGTCAAGTTATGTTCGACCTCGCTGGAACTGACACCTACCAGCCATCGACTATAAATAATTTAGGCTATGCTTGACCTCGCTCGAACTAACACCTACCGCCCTCGGTCATAATTACTTTGGGTTATGTTCGACCTCGCTCGAGCTAGAACCTACCAACCCTCGGTCGTAATTGAGTTAGGTAATGTTTGACCTCGCTTGAATCAACACCTACCAGCCCTCGACCATAATTAAAGTTAGGTTATGTTTGACCTCGCTCGAACTTACACCTACCGGCCCTCAGCCATAACCAACCTTTAGGATGTATTCGACCTTGCTCGAACTAACATCTACCGGCCCTCGGCCGCAACTAAGTTAAAATATTTTTTATCTCGCTCAAACTAGAAACACAAGCAAAAAACACACAAGTATAGAAAAACTAACCACATAATAGGAAACAGATGCAAAAAACAATATGAGCATTCCATATTCATACTTAAACATTTTTTACACAGTCTTTTGAAGACGCCTACAAAATTCAAATTCTTACAAAAAAATAAAGAAAGAAGGAGAAAAACTATTGCTCGCCGCTATCGGGTCCTTCAGCACCATTGCCCTGACCACCAGGGCTGTCTTAATCTCCCCTTCATCATCACCATCGCCTTCAGGGTATGCAACATCATACCAGGCATTCTCTTCAAGTTGGTCCATGCCCCCATCCCTCTCATCGTCACCAGCCTCAGGCGTGGCAGGATCATATCCACAGGAGACCTAAGCCTCGCGGGCCTTAACGCAAATATCATCAAGGGCGACCGTAGAAACAGACCCCACCTTATACAAATCGTAGAACACATCCAACTGAGCTTCAACAAGAATCCATTCCTCATAAAGGTCTCGAAGAACATTTGGGAAATTTGAAGTGCGAGAGGATGACGGCTGAGCGAGCAGTCGAGCCTTTTCAGCCTCTAAGGCGGCCACCCGGTCCTGGAGGAGGGAGTTGTCTTTTTCAAGCTCTCTAATACTCTCCTCCAATATGTCTTCTTTTTACTTCGTCGTAGATTGGTCAATCTCCAGCTCGACCAGGAGAGTCCTATTTTCCAACTCTAATATCTCTGACTTTCTTCGAGCCTCCAAACGGGAAGACTCTGCCTTCTCAAGCTCGTTCTCGGTGACCTCGCCATAAAGGACCTCCATCTATAGGCGGCACTCTTCCAATTGCCTGCGCAACTCAATCACTTGCGTCTGGAGGTGTCCCATTAGGCCATTACGGCTCTGTTGACCTCGAGCTCTTCTCGTACTTGTCGTAGTACTCGTAATATTTGCGTTGTAACCTCGCAAATATTGCCTACGCTTCTCCTCCCTTTGGACGCTTTCAATCTCCAAGATCATGGTCTGCAGTCATTAAAAGAAAGAAAAAGTAGGAAATCAAAAATAAGAACGCCCCCAAAGGCAAAGCATTAAACAAATTTTTTTAACATAACAAACAGAAAAACGAAGCCCTGAAATACTTACCCCGAGTGCAAGGCCGGGTATGCTCCTCGACAAGGTAATATTGTCCAACTCTTTGAGGGTTTCACCCTCCACGTCGTAGCAAAGGGGCTCGAGGCCAGGGACTACGTTCTCCGTATTCTTCAATAAATCACAATCTGTGGGGATCACAGTGGTCCACATAGATCCCTCCAGCCTCACCTCGAGCTGTATTCGTAGTCCTAGCGGTCGGTCCTTCGGTTTTCGTTATTTTAGAAGGGAGAGATACACCCTCGACGGCCTCCGCCAACCACGAAAACTCAAACGCCGGCCCGACATCGTCTTCTATGACAATAATTTCCATCTATCAAAGCGTGAAGTCATCTATCACCGAGTCAAAAGCCTGGGAAACCCCGTTGCCCATGTCCACCGATCTCCTCTTGCGGGGAATCATGTCCCAATCACGTAGAAACAACTCTTCCTCTTCGTGTATGATACGATAAAGGGAGAAGACAAAGCTTCGGCTATTAAAATCCCACACAAATAAAGAAGGAGCTGATGCGGAAGCAGCAGTATACGGGACCGAGGAATGACCAGAATCAACCGCGGTCGTAGAAGGGGCAAGAGCCGAAGAGGCGACACCTTTACTATTACAAAACGCAAGTACGAGAGATCTCGACCTCCTCGAGGAACCCCTAGCTGAAATTAAGGGAAGCACAAAAGGATAAGAGAGTTAGCCAAAACAACCATACAAGAGAGATAACCAACAAAAAAAAGACAAGAACAAGTTACCAGCCGAAGGGTGAGCTGGACAAAACCTCTTGAAGAAGCCCGACCACTCGCAAATTCCCGCTATGTGAGAGAGGAGTTGGCTGACCCAACCAGAAATGTCCTCGACTAAAGGGGGAGGCAAGGTCTTGTCTGCATAAGATAAGGACGAGAGGTCAGAATCCACAACTAAGTAAAGTAAACCGAATACCTACTTGCAAAAGAGCAATGCGCTTACGAGTGCAATTCCAAGCTTCAGGGAATCCATCAACGTTGGCTACCATGTCTTCAGTTCTAACGAAGAAAAAGTTGATCCAGAACTGGCGGCTAGCCTTATCGTCCATCTTCACCACCAAGCATTTGCCTCCTCGGTGGGGAGATTCAGCATCGTCCCCTTATAAAAGCTAGGGGTGAACAAGTGCATCAGATGTCGAAGTGTGATCTCGACCCCGACCAACTCAGCGAACTTGGTAAGCATCCTTATGAGCTTGTAAACATACGGTGCAAGTTGAGTCGGGAAAACACCGTAGAAGCGACAAAATTCCTCCGGCAGTGGGAGGAGAGAAAAAGTGTTTCCGACATAAAAGGGGTGCGTAGAATGCACAATACCCAGGACTGTGGTGCTGCACCGCATCCCACCCGACAATGATCAATTCGACATGGTCAAGAAGGTCGTACTTCGCTTTAAACTATAACAAATCGTCCTCCTTCATCGCCGATATAAAGGTTCCTGGTTCGACTTCAGCAAGTTTTGAGAAATCAGACCTGACATCGGGGTTGCGAGGAACTTTCACGTCCACAGTTGGGAAGCCTCCGTCCTCTGTAGTAGTGGGAACGTTCTCCGCATGAGGAAGAAAGAGAATCACCAGAGGGACCGGGTTACTTCCCTCGTGGAGCCCAGAAGGTACGTTAGACATATTTTCAACAAAAGAAAGGAAGGTAGCAAACAATTGACAATCGAAAATAATAGAGATCATTGGAACACGAAAAAAATGCACAATAATGGAGGAGGAAGAAGAAGGTACAAAGTTTTGGTGCAAGGGTTTCGCAAAGGTTGAAATTATACCCACACACTCCTATTTAGAGAAATTCAAGCGTCGAAGCCAAGAAATTGATTCATCATTACTTGGCACCGTCACCGAAGCAGGAGATTCAATCAAAAGACACATGCAAAACAAAGCAACACATCGGGAAAGTGCATCATAATGACGCACGACATCATGACGTCACCCTGATTCATGTACCGCACAACTCTAGAGTTTGCGGTTCACAAAGGGCCATGCTGCCAACTCGCCCCAATCATCATGACCCGATCAACTCGTCTGATCGTTTCGACCACAGTAAATAGAGTCCGCTCATCAGGCCGGCCTGAGGCCGGTCTCAATAAGCGGAAGGACTAACTGTATGGGTCAAAATTTGCGCTAGAATATTTAATATAAGATAACACTAAAGAAAGAGTCATCGAGTCGTCATTTGTCAAGGTCGACTAGGAAGTAGCGAGATTCGTGGTCGAGATATCAACAATGATCGAGGTTGAGCATCGTTGACGAAGCTGTAACGACTAGTTTTTGAAATAGGATATTAAAGAGAATATTTTAGTGGGTAGTCTCTGCACTTGTACTATAAGGATTTATTGGGAAAATTTCTCATATATAGAAAAAGAGACAATAATATGGGCATGTGACATTCATTTGATAAGAACAAACTTTTGACAAAAGATTCTCTCTCACACGCACTAAGATACAAACACTATCTTTTCATCAAGATTCTCGTTCATATTATTCCATACTTTTCCATCAGATCCGAGAATAATTCGAACATTCTAGGATTTGTTTGTCACTTGTCATTGTCAGGAGAGACAATCAAGTAGTTCATCCTTTATTGGGTGAATCACTTCTACTATTTACTTAAATGTCATTTACTATTATTTATTGCTATTTTTGCTACATTAATGCTCATACTTTTCGGGATAACTAATGCACACTATTATCAATCTACCACCAGATCTGTTTACATTAGTTACTCTTTCGGAATTCACATCTAGAAATATTATTATTAACTAGGTTTAACCCATTATCGTACAAATTCAATTATTTTAAACAAAAGTTGCAATTTTTGGTCAAACAACACTTAATACTCGATATTCAGGAGCTGAATTATAAAGTTAGCTATTGTATCATACTTGATTACTTTGGCCGAGCTCACGCGCGCAGACACACACAGTACAAATTTCAATGGAGAACTTAAATTCTTGTCAACAACGGAATTATAAACACAGCAAATCCACAAAGAACAGTTGCTATTTTTGGTGGTGTGTATTTCAACCACGCTAATCATATCCTAGCCTGTATAATCAGTATACAAACTACATTTACCAAGAGGAAGCTGTAATGTTTTACCTTTTAGATACTAGTAGTTAACATAACAGAAGGAGAAAGAACATGCACATGAAAAAGAAAACATAGCTATCAACTCAAGTGCTCAACCACAACCAACATAAACAAAAAGATGAAAATAGTTTTAATCCCAACAGATTGATGTGACATTGGAAGCTAGTTTTCATGATAATCATCGAAAATATTAGTACCAATAAATAACAGAATGGAGAGCATATTTACTTAAGGTCAATGTTGATTCTGATGGGATTCAATGAAAAATGATGCCCTAGAAGGTAGTGAGTCAATTAGGCTTTGAGAAAAATAGATAGGCCATACATTGTTGGGAAAAGGAGAAGCCCTTATGATAATAAAGTACAATGGACCACATGAAATGCTAATTTATCATAGTTTTCTAGATAAATCAAACTTTTCCGACAAACTTCCTATTACGTCTTTTCTTGGCTTTTCCTTTTTTGCCTTTGATCCTATTTTGTTTCCTTTTTAATATTTGTATTGAGACTCAATTAACGTTGATATTTCTATCGAAAAGTCCTATACTAGGGGTAAAGTGTTTCCTAACGAAAATGCGAGACTTTTAATTAATAATAAAGAAATATTTGCCACTACCATAACCTCGTTGGTCCTTTCCTATTTGTTTCAAAATTTTGGTTCAAAGCTGAAAGTGACAACAATCACAAAAACAAAAAAGAATCAAGCTAAAAATTATACGTAATTAATTGTCTGAGTAAGTTACAAGCTGCTTAGCTTCATGATCTTCACTGATATACATTGTTTGATTCGTCTTCTTGTTATATTTATTACATCTCACAATTCCTGTCGTTGTTCTTGAAGCTTTCCATTTCTTGCCTTTTGGGTTTCTGTTAACCAAGTTAGCTGTTAAAATTGAATGAATCAACAATGTTTTTTTTTATGGGTGTTTGTAATGGATCCATAATTGTTGAAGAAGATGAAGATGATTTCTAGTAATTTCAACGCTGAATAACAAAAGGAAGTAACTGTCCACATTACTAATAAAACTCAGGAACGTAACATGCGTTGAACCGTACCAATTACTCCTCCGTCCCATATTACTTGTTCATATTACTAAATATATCAGTTTCAAATTATTTGTCAATTTACAAAAACAAAATACAATTAATTAAGTGTTTTCTATTTTACCCTTAAAATTTAATCTTTTTTGAAGGTATAAACAGTACATTGACCACCTTCATAAATATTGTCTTATAAGTGCAATCAAAAAATCAGTTTTGATGGTGTCTGTTCATATGCTCTATGCTACCATTAACGAGAATTTTGGGATAAATAATGTTTGAGGCCATATAAACGGTGTATTAAAAAGTGTTCAAGGGGTAAATTAGTAAAAATTTCTTTCTTATTTATATTTTCTTGAGAGACGTGTAAAAGGGAAAGTGGGCAAGTAACATGGGACGGAGGGAGTAGATATATTATTCCATAAGATGTATACTATTAGACGTCTGTATCTCAGATTATGAGCATGAATATATATATATATATATATATATATTCATGCTCATAATCTGAGATACAGACGTCTAATAGTATACATCTTATGGAATAATATATCTACTCCCTCCGTCCCATGTTACTTGCCCACTTTCCCTTTTACACGTCTCTCAAGAAAATATAAATAAGAAAGAAATTTTTACTAATTTACCCCTTGAACACTTTTTAATACACCGTTTATATGGCCTCAAACATTATTTATCCCAAAATTCTCGTTAATGGTAGCATAGAGCATATGAACAGACACCATCAAAACTGATTTTTTGATTGCACTTATAAGACAANTATATATATATATATATATATATATATATATATATATATATATATATATATATATTACTTAGCAAACTTATCAAATTCTTAATTGTGTCTTGTGGAAAATGATCATTCAAATTTTGAAGCAAAAACACTGTATACAGCTCTCGGGCCAAAATCACACTTCAGCATGCATGAAATAACAGTTTCCATCTGTCCCTGTTTCTTGAATAGCTGACTAAACTAAAAAGAATGACATTAGAATTTAAAACTTCTATTTCAATCAATAAATTATAATAACAAGATTAATTAAGAAAGATTATTTAGGTGATAATGTACGTTGTTTGTTTGACAAAGTCCATATTAATTGTCTAGCCAGTGATAATTAATTAGAAAATGGAGTGGTTGAAGTGCACAAGTAGAATATCCATGTTTATACTTTAGAACAAACTCTTCAGTAAAATTATTTTGTGGTATTTTATCATAAATTTGGACTAAGGGTAACTTGATGAGTACTACTTGTTTCATTTCAGTAACGAAGCTATAAAATATAGATAAGATCCTCCCCATCTAGAAGTTGCTTTTCGTTTGTCATAACTCAGATAAAAGGAGAACTTTCTTGAAATTATAAAGAAATTTTTACCTAGCTATATTATATTTAAAATTTATTTACTTATATTTCATATGTTTGGTAGTTTTTAATAAGTATTTAGGTTTTTCTTACAAATTACATATATTGCTCCTGGATGTTCTAAAACAATGCCATACAAGAAGGGG